>OY755038.1:94797044-94817044 GCA_963576565.1 Aspidapion aeneum
GTCTGTCTGTCTGTCTGTCTGTCTGTCTGTCTGTCTGTCTGTCTGTCTGTCTGTCTGTCTGTCTGTCTGTCTGTCTGTCTGTCTGTCTGTCTGTCTGTCTGTCTGTCTGTCTGTCTGTCTGTCTGTCTGTCTGTCTGTCTGTCTGTCTGTCTGTCTGTCTGTCTGTCTGTCTGTCTGTCTGTCTGTCTGTCTGTCTGTCTGTCTGTCTGTCTGTCTGTCTGTCTGTCTGTCTGTCTGTCTGTCTGTCTGTCTGTCTGTCTGTCTGTCTGTCTGTCTGTCTGTCTGTCTGTCTGTCTGTCTGTCTGTCTGTCTGTCTGTCTGTCTGTCTGTCTGTCTGTCTGTCTGTCTGTCTGTCTGTCTGTCTGTCTGTCTGTCTGTCTGTCTGTCTGTCTGTCTGTCTGTCTGTCTGTCTGTCTGTCTGTCTGTCTGTCTGTCTGTCTGTCTGTCTGTCTGTCTGTCTGTCTGTCTGTCTGTCTGTCTGTCTGTCTGTCTGTCTGTCTGTCTGTCTGTCTGTCTGTCTGTCTGTCTGTCTGTCTGTCTGTCTGTCTGTCTGTCTGTCTGTCTGTCTGTCTGTCTGTCTGTCTGTCTGTCTGTCTGTCTGTCTGTCTGTCTGTCTGTCTGTCTGTCTGTCTGTCTGTCTGTCTGTCTGTCTGTCTGTCTGTCTGTCTGTCTGTCTGTCTGTCTGTCTGTCTGTCTGTCTGTCTGTCTGTCTGTCTGTCTGTCTGTCTGTCTGTCTGTCTGTCTGTCTGTCTGTCTGTCTGTCTGTCTGTCTGTCTGTCTGTCTGTCTGTCTGTCTGTCTGTCTGTCTGTCTGTCTGTCTGTCTGTCTGTCTGTCTGTCTGTCTGTCTGTCTGTCTGTCTGTCTGTCTGTCTGTCTGTCTGTCTGTCTGTCTGTCTGTCTGTCTGTCTGTCTGTCTGTCTGTCTGTCTGTCTGTCTGTCTGTCTGTCTGTCTGTCTGTCTGTCTGTCTGTCTGTCTGTCTGTCTGTCTGTCTGTCTGTCTGTCTGTCTGTCTGTCTGTCTGTCTGTCTGTCTGTCTGTCTGTCTGTCTGTCTGTCTGTCTGTCTGTCTGTCTGTCTGTCTGTCTGTCTGTCTGTCTGTCTGTCTGTCTGTCTGTCTGTCTGTCTGTCTGTCTGTCTGTCTGTCTGTCTGTCTGTCTGTCTGTCTGTCTGTCTGTCTGTCTGTCTGTCTGTCTGTCTGTCTGTCTGTCTGTCTGTCTGTCTGTCTGTCTGTCTGTCTGTCTGTCTGTCTGTCTGTCTGTCTGTCTGTCTGTCTGTCTGTCTGTCTGTCTGTCTGTCTGTCTGTCTGTCTGTCTGTCTGTCTGTCTGTCTGTCTGTCTGTCTGTCTGTCTGTCTGTCTGTCTGTCTGTCTGTCTGTCTGTCTGTCTGTCTGTCTGTCTGTCTGTCTGTCTGTCTGTCTGTCTGTCTGTCTGTCTGTCTGTCTGTCTGTCTGTCTGTCTGTCTGTCTGTCTGTCTGTCTGTCTGTCTGTCTGTCTGTCTGTCTGTCTGTCTGTCTGTCTGTCTGTCTGTCTGTCTGTCTGTCTGTCTGTCTGTCTGTCTGTCTGTCTGTCTGTCTGTCTGTCTGTCTGTCTGTCTGTCTGTCTGTCTGTCTGTCTGTCTGTCTGTCTGTCTGTCTGTCTGTCTGTCTGTCTGTCTGTCTGTCTGTCTGTCTGTCTGTCTGTCTGTCTGTCTGTCTGTCTGTCTGTCTGTCTGTCTGTCTGTCTGTCTGTCTGTCTGTCTGTCTGTCTGTCTGTCTGTCTGTCTGTCTGTCTGTCTGTCTGTCTGTCTGTCTGTCTGTCTGTCTGTCTGTCTGTCTGTCTGTCTGTCTGTCTGTCTGTCTGTCTGTCTGTCTGTCTGTCTGTCTGTCTGTCTGTCTGTCTGTCTGTCTGTCTGTCTGTCTGTCTGTCTGTCTGTCTGTCTGTCTGTCTGTCTGTCTGTCTGTCTGTCTGTCTGTCTGTCTGTCTGTCTGTCTGTCTGTCTGTCTGTCTGTCTGTCTGTCTGTCTGTCTGTCTGTCTGTCTGTCTGTCTGTCTGTCTGTCTGTCTGTCTGTCTGTCTGTCTGTCTGTCTGTCTGTCTGTCTGTCTGTCTGTCTGTCTGTCTGTCTGTCTGTCTGTCTGTCTGTCTGTCTGTCTGTCTGTCTGTCTGTCTGTCTGTCTGTCTGTCTGTCTGTCTGTCTGTCTGTCTGTCTGTCTGTCTGTCTGTCTGTCTGTCTGTCTGTCTGTCTGTCTGTCTGTCTGTCTGTCTGTCTGTCTGTCTGTCTGTCTGTCTGTCTGTCTGTCTGTCTGTCTGTCTGTCTGTCTGTCTGTCTGTCTGTCTGTCTGTCTGTCTGTCTGTCTGTCTGTCTGTCTGTCTGTCTGTCTGTCTGTCTGTCTGTCTGTCTGTCTGTCTGTCTGTCTGTCTGTCTGTCTGTCTGTCTGTCTGTCTGTCTGTCTGTCTGTCTGTCTGTCTGTCTGTCTGTCTGTCTGTCTGTCTGTCTGTCTGTCTGTCTGTCTGTCTGTCTGTCTGTCTGTCTGTCTGTCTGTCTGTCTGTCTGTCTGTCTGTCTGTCTGTCTGTCTGTCTGTCTGTCTGTCTGTCTGTCTGTCTGTCTGTCTGTCTGTCTGTCTGTCTGTCTGTCTGTCTGTCTGTCTGTCTGTCTGTCTGTCTGTCTGTCTGTCTGTCTGTCTGTCTGTCTGTCTGTCTGTCTGTCTGTCTGTCTGTCTGTCTGTCTGTCTGTCTGTCTGTCTGTCTGTCTGTCTGTCTGTCTGTCTGTCTGTCTGTCTGTCTGTCTGTCTGTCTGTCTGTCTGTCTGTCTGTCTGTCTGTCTGTCTGTCTGTCTGTCTGTCTGTCTGTCTGTCTGTCTGTCTGTCTGTCTGTCTGTCTGTCTGTCTGTCTGTCTGTCTGTCTGTCTGTCTGTCTGTCTGTCTGTCTGTCTGTCTGTCTGTCTGTCTGTCTGTCTGTCTGTCTGTCTGTCTGTCTGTCTGTCTGTCTGTCTGTCTGTCTGTCTGTCTGTCTGTCTGTCTGTCTGTCTGTCTGTCTGTCTGTCTGTCTGTCTGTCTGTCTGTCTGTCTGTCTGTCTGTCTGTCTGTCTGTCTGTCTGTCTGTCTGTCTGTCTGTCTGTCTGTCTGTCTGTCTGTCTGTCTGTCTGTCTGTCTGTCTGTCTGTCTGTCTGTCTGTCTGTCTGTCTGTCTGTCTGTCTGTCTGTCTGTCTGTCTGTCTGTCTGTCTGTCTGTCTGTCTGTCTGTCTGTCTGTCTGTCTGTCTGTCTGTCTGTCTGTCTGTCTGTCTGTCTGTCTGTCTGTCTGTCTGTCTGTCTGTCTGTCTGTCTGTCTGTCTGTCTGTCTGTCTGTCTGTCTGTCTGTCTGTCTGTCTGTCTGTCTGTCTGTCTGTCTGTCTGTCTGTCTGTCTGTCTGTCTGTCTGTCTGTCTGTCTGTCTGTCTGTCTGTCTGTCTGTCTGTCTGTCTGTCTGTCTGTCTGTCTGTCTGTCTGTCTGTCTGTCTGTCTGTCTGTCTGTCTGTCTGTCTGTCTGTCTGTCTGTCTGTCTGTCTGTCTGTCTGTCTGTCTGTCTGTCTGTCTGTCTGTCTGTCTGTCTGTCTGTCTGTCTGTCTGTCTGTCTGTCTGTCTGTCTGTCTGTCTGTCTGTCTGTCTGTCTGTCTGTCTGTCTGTCTGTCTGTCTGTCTGTCTGTCTGTCTGTCTGTCTGTCTGTCTGTCTGTCTGTCTGTCTGTCTGTCTGTCTGTCTGTCTGTCTGTCTGTCTGTCTGTCTGTCTGTCTGTCTGTCTGTCTGTCTGTCTGTCTGTCTGTCTGTCTGTCTGTCTGTCTGTCTGTCTGTCTGTCTGTCTGTCTGTCTGTCTGTCTGTCTGTCTGTCTGTCTGTCTGTCTGTCTGTCTGTCTGTCTGTCTGTCTGTCTGTCTGTCTGTCTGTCTGTCTGTCTGTCTGTCTGTCTGTCTGTCTGTCTGTCTGTCTGTCTGTCTGTCTGTCTGTCTGTCTGTCTGTCTGTCTGTCTGTCTGTCTGTCTGTCTGTCTGTCTGTCTGTCTGTCTGTCTGTCTGTCTGTCTGTCTGTCTGTCTGTCTGTCTGTCTGTCTGTCTGTCTGTCTGTCTGTCTGTCTGTCTGTCTGTCTGTCTGTCTGTCTGTCTGTCTGTCTGTCTGTCTGTCTGTCTGTCTGTCTGTCTGTCTGTCTGTCTGTCTGTCTGTCTGTCTGTCTGTCTGTCTGTCTGTCTGTCTGTCTGTCTGTCTGTCTGTCTGTCTGTCTGTCTGTCTGTCTGTCTGTCTGTCTGTCTGTCTGTCTGTCTGTCTGTCTGTCTGTCTGTCTGTCTGTCTGTCTGTCTGTCTGTCTGTCTGTCTGTCTGTCTGTCTGTCTGTCTGTCTGTCTGTCTGTCTGTCTGTCTGTCTGTCTGTCTGTCTGTCTGTCTGTCTGTCTGTCTGTCTGTCTGTCTGTCTGTCTGTCTGTCTGTCTGTCTGTCTGTCTGTCTGTCTGTCTGTCTGTCTGTCTGTCTGTCTGTCTGTCTGTCTGTCTGTCTGTCTGTCTGTCTGTCTGTCTGTCTGTCTGTCTGTCTGTCTGTCTGTCTGTCTGTCTGTCTGTCTGTCTGTCTGTCTGTCTGTCTGTCTGTCTGTCTGTCTGTCTGTCTGTCTGTCTGTCTGTCTGTCTGTCTGTCTGTCTGTCTGTCTGTCTGTCTGTCTGTCTGTCTGTCTGTCTGTCTGTCTGTCTGTCTGTCTGTCTGTCTGTCTGTCTGTCTGTCTGTCTGTCTGTCTGTCTGTCTGTCTGTCTGTCTGTCTGTCTGTCTGTCTGTCTGTCTGTCTGTCTGTCTGTCTGTCTGTCTGTCTGTCTGTCTGTCTGTCTGTCTGTCTGTCTGTCTGTCTGTCTGTCTGTCTGTCTGTCTGTCTGTCTGTCTGTCTGTCTGTCTGTCTGTCTGTCTGTCTGTCTGTCTGTCTGTCTGTCTGTCTGTCTGTCTGTCTGTCTGTCTGTCTGTCTGTCTGTCTGTCTGTCTGTCTGTCTGTCTGTAACGACCAACCCGCATAACTCAAAAACTGCTTGTCCGATTTAAATGAAATTTGGTACCTAGGCTGAGTCTTGGGCCGTGGTGGTCCCATTAAAAAATGAACGAAATCCACCGAACGCAAGTCACATAAAAGGGTGGGGGTAGATTTCAAAAATCAGAGTTTATGTGAAAATATGGCGTGTGTGATATCAAACGAAAGGTAATTAAGTCTGGAGTTAAACAACATGATTTTTAAGTTATTTAAAAAAAGGGTGGGGGTAGATGTCAAAAATTAGAGTTTAAGTGAAAATATGGCGTGTGATATCAAACAAACAAAAGGTAAATGATTCTGGAGTTAAAAAAAATACATTTTAGTTTTTAAAAAAAGGGTGGGGGTAGATTTTAAAAATTAGAGTTTAAGGCAAAACATGGCTTGTGTGGTATCAAACGAAAGGTAATTGAGTCTGGAGTTGAATAAAATATATATCAGTTTTTAGTTATATTAGCTCACACGTACACTATAACTACAGTACTTAGTGTGAGCTTAGGTGCCCATAGATTGGCAGAGTATTTTTCTAAATTAAATATTATTATTTATATTAATATTTTTAATTTATTGTTTGTATCTGTACTTTTCTGTTTTTTTGTAAAAATGTAATAATAAATACTTTTTTATGTTCTTTATTCCCGTTTTTTAATTATCTAATTAATAATCTCTTAAAATGCTTTAAAAAGCGGTTGTAATAATTAAACTATACATTATGTGCATTTTTTTCTCTTTGTTTTTTGTTTATTTGTTAAGAACAATATTTGTGCTTTTCCCTTTTTAAATAAATCAATAAATTTTTCGTCTACCTATATTTCCGTTTTTAATTATTATCGCAAAATAATTTCTTTACATACTTTTAAAACAATTATACAAATTATACAGGGTGTCCCATAACTTGGGGGCCATAGTGCAGCAGGTGATAGAGGGGGTTATTTCCGAAAAAAAAGTTCATATAACATGGGGTCAACACACATCTGTTTTTAAGATATAGGATTTTTAATGTTAGAGGCGTGGGGAAAAAAGGGTTTTGCGAAAAAAAGAAAACTAATCTATCACAGACAGCTGAATACTCAGCTAATTGTGATTCAAAAATGTGACACTCCTTTTTTTAATAAAATTACAAGTTAAGAAGATACAGGCTGTCGAAATTACCTCCAAAAATGTATAAAAAATAATCATTTACTTACTTATTCTTTTAAAAAATATTCATAATATTTTATTTATTATTATGTGTCACTAAAGGCTTGTTTTTATTAACAAAAAATATTTAAAAAACATTGCGTTCAATATGGGATTTATAAAAGTTTATACCAAAAAAATAGTTTTTTCTAAAAAAAATTGCCCGACTAATTTCTTTCAAAATAAGTTTTATTTCAATTTATTGCTCTTGTTCTGATGCATGACATTACCCAATTTCATGTTTTTACTTCGTTTTTTGAAAAAGTTATAATCAAAAAAGTTAAAAAAATTGCCAACTTTGATGCTCTGTATCTCTACAAAGAAAGAGTTTTGACCCATGTATTATAGGAACTTTTTTATCAGACATGACCTCCTCTATCACCTGTTAGCCTATGGCCCCTAACTTATGGGACATTCTGTACTACGACATTATGTGTAGCTTTTTTTTTCACTTTAAGTAAGTATTTAAATTTAATTTATTTAACAGATATTTCAAATTTAAAATCATTTATCAATTTTGCATAAAATTTAATTTGCATAAAGAAAATAGCTCTAAAAGCACATAAAATCCAATATAACGATAGGCCCGCTTTCTGCCCAGCACAAGTGGTGACGCAACAGCGAGTTTGACCTTGAACATCGATTGCAGACAGATTCGGCAAACTGAGCAATCCTGTCTAGTGTATAATCGTTGAGTTAGTACACCTATTATTTGTTTAATTTAAAAAATGTTTGATATACCCTGTAAGTTTACTACATAAACCATTATGTATGCAAATCTTACTTTATAATAGTTACAACCACTCACATTAAAGCAAATTAATTTATTTTGACTATGCATTTTTAATTTCATCCCTTTAGGTATATTTAACAAATCCCAGTTATTATTCCTGTATTTCTATTATTCATATTTTGAACCACTCTGTAGACATGTGACGAAACTAAAAAAAAATTAAGAACATACTTAAAAAGACTCTAACTAAATAAAATTAATATGGCTTTTTTATTTCTATTCAACGAGAAGTTATAGCAAAAAAACCACAAAAACTCACATTTTTCTATATTCGAGTGGCGCGGATTTAAGTAATTATAACTCGAAAACGAAACCGATGACTCTTAATTTTTTTGATACAAGTATCAGGATGGTTTGGGCTCTAACGTATCTTAAATTCACCTCATTTGACAAATACCGGTACATACTATTCCGTAGACAATTAGTAAACATGTCATGCGTTGAATTAATTAATTTTTTTTAAATACCCTGTAAGTTTATCAAGCAACCTATTATGCAAACATCGCTCTAGAATAGTTAAAACGACTCGCATGAAAGCAAGTGAAGTTAATTTTGACTATGCATTTTTGTTTCCTTTCTTTATATTTAATAAATCTCAGGTATTTTTCCTGTATTTTTTTTTAAATAATTTTAAGCCACTCTGCAAATATGTCACGCAAACTATATGTCAAAAATTTACAAAATTACTAAAAGGAGTTTTTTTTTTCAATAAAATAAGACTAATATCAGTTTTTTATTTATATTTGGCGATAAGTTATTAAAAAAAAAACTACAAAAGGTCATATTTTTCCATATTTCAGTGGGCGCATTTAAATAAGTATAGTTCGAAAAACGAATACTATGACCCCCCCAATTTTTTTTTCAAAAAATATCAAAAAGGTTTGGCCTTCAACATATCTCAAATTCAGCTCATCTGACGCAACCCGGTAAACAATGTATTTAGTGCCTCCTCCTTTATTGTTTTAGGGTAAGTAAGTAAGTCAAGTATAAAATAGCTTTCTGCAAGTGTTTGTGAGCGTATGCAGCATGAATTGAATAGGGGGGGGGGGGGAATGCAAAAAGATAAAAATAAAATAGGTTTTTCTTGAAATAAATAAGAAACAACGAAAAAACGAATATACATAAACATCATTTTTCTAAATCTTTAGCTATTACCTTAGAGTAATAACATATAAAGAGAAGTAGTAGCCCCGGTTTCGGCGGTCATTCATTCATTTGTTGGTAAACAATGTAGCTTTTCCGCTGTTGCCGCCTCCTCTGCCTCTGTAAAATTTTATAAATAATAAGTAAAGTTCAACTTCTTACCTTACCAAAATATATAGTGCTTTGAGTTGGTTAGGCTATTCAAACCGTGCGATAATTTGTCATGCGCTTATTAGTTCGCATCGTGTCATTTTATGCTGTGTATTTCTTATTACAATCTGTGATAAAAACTCATTTAGACAACATAATTTTTGAACGGCCCCTTTTCCCACATTTTTTTTAGGACGTGGCAACAGGTGTATGACATCATATTACGGATTTCGTGTTAGCAGGGCCGGGTTTCGTTTTGAGCTACTTGGACTATATCCCCAGGTAAAAAGGGAATCCTTTTTCCTATAGTAGAGGACGATTAACTATTAGTCATTGTTCCAACAGTTTTAACCGGTATTAAGGATATTCTATTTTATTATTTTAAAATGCGGCTTTTCTGTTTGGAGAGTTGAAGCACTATTAACCGTTCAAACGAAAATTTCATAGGATTGTTTTAATTTTCCTCTAAGTATTTAGTAGTTTTGTAGTTTTTCTGTGTGAAACCACACCTTAAGGAAAACAAGCGTCTTGGAATTAAATAAATGGATCCATGATGGATCTGATACCTTCATAGCTCATTAGCACACTCCACGTTATATCAACCTTGAAAACAGTTTTTTGTAACATCTCCGACATGAAAGCTCCTACGAACTTTTCGTTTATAACATAATTTTTTTCAAAATACGCGCGCTACTATAATCCGAAAACCGCATATTGATGCGACGTTCCATTAAAAAGTTAGCATTTTTTAAACTTTTTAACTGTCATTAACTGTCATTAGCATTCACGAATTTTGACTTAAATCTAATGAGCTCGTTGCATTATCGAGTACTATTTTACCTGAAAATTTTATGTAAATTTATGTTACGGAGAGATATACATACATACACACACAACACAGACAGACATCACGACGATATTGCTAGGGTAGGTCAAAATACACCCAAGTAACACATTTTCGGTGTTATCTGAAAAAAAAATTTTTGTCGAAAACAATACCTTTTCTAGCCGTTGCTGTGCGGGCTAGGAAGGTAAAAAGGGGGCGGGCCGACTGCACACCAAGTAATATAAGTAGTAGCCTTCAGACTGGATTGTTTAGTTTACACTTGAAAACGGTTATATATACTTACTTACTTAAACGTCCTGTTTAAAATAAACCAACACAAATATATTTCATGTAAAAAAGAGTCAAGTACGCGAAAATGGCATTTCGTAAAAAAAATTGAGATTATTAACATATTAACCGGAGAATACGTTAATGATTGAGACAAAAGTAAGGCCAAGTTCTCCAATACAAATTTTATAATAAAAGATTTTTACTAGTTGGAAATGTTTTTCTAAACTTTGCTATTACAGCCAAACTTCTTTATGTTCAATTTAGCACTGAGTCTGAGTCATTTACAGCCGTAATAGCCAAGTTTAGAAAAACATTTCCAAACTAGTTTCTTAGTTTCATTTTGAAACTTGTATTGGAGAACTTGACTTTACTTTTATCTCAATTCTTTTTACGGAATGCCGCGTAATTGGTTATTTTTACATGAAATGTTTTTGTTATGATTTCACTTCTTTTTTAAAGGAATTGGATAATATTTAATTTTTAAAATAGTAAAATATGCGGAATATTATTGAAAACTTTTTCAATGCCTTACTTAAAATTTTGAGGTCTTTTAATTTTTTCCCATGGTTTTATCATAGCTGCTATCAGCCTTCCAAAGCTCAGCTCTGTAGCGTTTCTGAAAGTAGACAATGTAACTTTTGCATAACTTTACATGTATAGGGGAGGGAAGTAAATTAAAATTTTCGTGTTTTTAAATTTTTTCCTATAGTTTTATCATAGTTCCCATCAGTCTTCCAATGCTCAGCTCTCTAGCGTTTTTGGAAGTGGGTAATGTTACTTTTACATAACTTGACATTTATAGGGGAGGAGAGTAAATGAAAATTTTTGGGGTTTTTAAATTTTTTCCCATGGTTTTATCATAGTTCCTATCAGCCTTCCAAAGCTCAGCTCTCTAGCGTTTCTGGAAGTGGGCAATGGTACTTTTATATAAATTTACATTTATAGGAGAGGGAAGTAAATTAAAATATTGGTGTTTTAAAACTTTTTCCTATAGTTTTATCATAGTGTATGCACAAGACATACACCCTTTCGATAGCTTTAGGCACTGGTTAAACTTTTAACGCATTAAGGATAAAAATGGAAAATAACGCGAGAACCATACAAAATGTCGATTGACACCTACCTTGCTTTTTTCTCGGCGGTACAAATTCCATTGACTGGGCGCCCAAGCTTCTACCAGAGTTCTTGAGTTGATCGAAATCACTGTGAGGAGTTGAGGTAACGGATTGGAATGATTTTAGAATTGATTGGCACTAATTGTAATTGATTGAATTGTAGTTTTGGAAAAACCGAGTAAAACACGCCGGTTTCAATATGGAAGCTACGATGATCTCTGTCTCATCGTGCCGGTGGGTTGCGCACTTTCTATCCGAGCACTTTGCGGTGTCACGTGACAACCTGTATGGCTCAATGCAACGGAATAATTAATATTTAGGAAAATTAACTAAGTATTATTTGTCTTGCACGTACATTTTCCCGGCCGCCCTAAAATACTATTTTAGAACCAGGAAAAATAATATGTATTATAACTAGGGAATAACAATTATTATTTCCAAAAAAAAAATTAAAAAATTGCGACAAATGTTATTCTATTTTTTGCCGCGATAAAACAAAAAAAAATATTTCCCGAAAAGGAATAAAAAAAAAGAATAATTCTATGACGACACTGACATAGAATGAACATTGCTTGAGTGTTCAGTTAAAAGGCAAAGGGCACAATTTAACAATTGGACGTTTAAATAGCCCTTGTTGAGTCCTAATCGTGCCAACTCTAACATGTCCATCTGAACCAGGATGCAAATCTACAATCCTGCCTAAAGACCACTGCAAGGGTGGTTTGTTTTCATTTTTTATGACTACTAAAGTATTTAACTCGACTTTAGTAGGTTTTTCTGTCCACTTGGACCTCTGCTGTAGAGTATGTAGGTACTCCTCTTTCCATCGGGACCAAAAATCAGTGTTCAATCGCTGAACAAGTTGCCACCGAGAAAGAGTGTTTAGTTTTAATTGTGATAAGTCTGGGTCTGGGACAGAGTTTAAAGGTTCCATGGTAAGGAAATGTCCGGGAGTGAGTGGACAAAAATCATTGGGATCGGAAGATTGCGCAGAGATTGGGCGACTATTTAGCAATGCCTCGATCTGCACAAGCAAAGTATTTAGTTCTTCGTATGTAAGCTTCTGATTTCCAATCACTCGGTAAAGATGTGTTTTTACTGATTTAACACCAGCCTCTGATAAGCCATTGAAATGAGGACTAGCACTAGGAAAAAAATGCCATTTGATCTGAAGATGTTCAGAGGAAGCTTCGAAGAGCTTTTTAAGCTCAGAGTTTGCTCCTTGAAAATTGGAGCCTCTGTCGCTGTATAAAAAATTACAGCGACCCCTTCTAGATACAAACCTTCTGAATGCGACTATAAAGCATTCAGAAGTAAGGTCTGACGCAACTTCTGTGTGGATAACCCCGGTACCAACGACCTGGTGAAATTTTTATAGGACCAGCATAGTCCAAAGTTGCATGAGAAAAGCACTTTAGTTGTGAAATTCGAAAATAAGGTAAGTCACCTTGATAAGGGATGTAAGCCTTTGGTCTAAGGCGATAACATCTTATGCATCGAGATAAAACTGACTGAATAGCTCTGCGGGATGCTAAGATCCAGAATTGTTGTCTTAGTAAGTACTGAACTGTATTTAGCCCTGGATGGCTATTTTCCTTATGAATATGTTCAATAATGAGGTCAGACAACCTGCCTGATCTGGGAAGCAATAGAGGATGTTTTGCATCAAAAGGTATAGAATTCGTATGCCTAAGACGACCACCTACCCTTATCAGTCCGGTAGTGTCCAAAAAGGGTGCAATTTTTCAAAAAGCTTTGCGTAAAAGTTCGTTGTTTTTTAGTTGTTTTAAGAGGTCAGAGAAATGTAATTCTTGGCTTCTTCGAACCAAGAGTGTTAAAGCATACTGAATTTCAAAAATAGAAATAGGACCTGTAAGTGGTTCCTTTTTGTTTTTAAAATTATAAAATATTCGTCGAATCTGACAAATTAATTTTTGAATGTGAAAAAGGGATGAATATTTATTTACAAGGAAGTCTAGAATATGATAATCGATGTTTGTAGTAAGTGTTATTTTTTCAGGCTTTTCTTCATTTAAAATTTGCTGAAAATCGGTTTCTGAGTTTTGGAGTAATGCGGGATTTTTTAAGTCCCATGTAGTACATGGTTGACTAAGCCAGGAAGGCCCTGTAAACCACAAGGGGTGGTTTATAAAATTAGAAGGAGTTGTGCCACGACTGGCGACATCCGCAGGGTTTTCTTGTGATTTTACATGATACCAGTTTACATTAGAGAGTTTTTCTTGTACTTGGCTAACTCTGTTAGCAACAAAAGGGCGCCATCTATGAGGTGAGCTACAAAGCCAAAAGAGGACGACTTGAGAATCTGTATAAGCGTAAGTTTTATCTATTGAAATTAATGGGGAATAAGTTTTTATAACAAAACTAAGAAGTTCAGTAAGAAGAACAGTACCTAAAAGTTCTAGTCTCGGGAGACTAATAGTTTTTAAGGGACTGACCCTTGATTTGCCCATAATTAAGGAAGTTTTTATGCTTTGATCTGACAGCTCGATACGTAAATAAACGCAAGCTGCGTAGCCTAATTCTGATGCGTCCGAAAAAGCATGCAGTTGACAAGATATTATATCTTTAGAAAAAATGCGCCTAGGAAATTTAATATCTGATAAGCACTTAAGTTCATTTTGAAATTGTGTCCAATGCTGAAGAATAGATTTGTCCACGGGATCGTCCCATCCTATCTTGGAAATCCATAATTTTTGCATAAGACATTTTGCAAAAAATGAAATTGGAGAAAGCATCCCTAAAGGATCAAAAATAGAAGCAATAGCGCTTAGAATATTTCTTTTTGTGCATCGTTTTTCCGATGGCTGACAAGAGAAAAACATATTGTCTGATTTTGGGTCCCACTGAAGTCCAAGAACCTTTATGGATATAGGATTTTCCTTGTCAAAAGAAAAGGGAATTTGGTATTCGTCTGATGATAGAGAGGATAGTAGTTTTGGGTGATTACTAGCCCATTTTTTAAGCTCAAGACAGCCTGATTTTAGAAGAGCGATTAAATCTGGCTGTAGAGCTAAAAAATGTCTTCTAGAAGCTTCTGGGTAGTTTTTTTCTTGGATTTTGGCTAACTCTTGAATAGTTCTGATGGCCAAAAAAGGACTAGATGTGATACCAAACGTGACAGTATTAAGTCTGTATTCTTGAATAGGATCGCTTGAAGTGAAACGCCACAGAAGACGCCGTAACGGATTGGAATGATTTTAGAATTGATTGACACTAATTGTAATTGATTGAATTGTAGTTTTGGAAAAACCGAGTAAAACACGCCGGTTTCAATATGGAGGCTACGATGATCTCTGTCTCATCGTGCCGGTGGGTTGCGCACTTTCTATCCGCGCACTTTGCGGTGTCACGTGACAACCTGTATGGCTCAGTGCAACGGAATAATTAATATTTAGGAAAATTAACTAAGTATTATTTGTCTTGCACGTACACATAGTGTCTTTCAGTCTTAAAAAGCTCAGCTCTCTAGCGTTTCTGGAAGTGGGCAGTGTTACTTTTACATAACTTTACATTTATATGGGAGGGAAGTAGATTAGAATTTTGGGGTGTTTTTTCCTATAGTTTTATCATAGTTCCTATCAGGCTGCCAAAGCTCAGCTCTCTAGCATTTCTAGAAGTGGGTAATGTTACTTTTAAATAATTTTACATGTATAGGGGAGGGGAGTTAATTAGAATTTTGGGGCTTTTTGATTTTTTCCAGGGGTTTGCTCATAATTTCTATCAGTCCGCCAAATTTCAGCTTTATAGCAGGTCTGGAAGTGCAGTAGAATTTTGATGATCTATACATGAGTGAGTGAGTCAGTGAGTGAGTTTTTTGACATTTCGTAACTACTTTACTACTTTATAGAAGTCCATGAAACTTGGAGGGGTTGTTAACTCTATGAAGGTCTACGACTGTGCAAAGAATGAGATTCGTAGCTCTTTCCGAAGTAGAGTTTTAGATAGGTCAAATATGGGCTGAAATGTTTCAAGAAAAGATGGTACGGAAGCGCGAACTTGGCGAGGCACTGCCGTGCCCTCAGATAAAGACATGGTCCAAAGTTTTATTTTTACTCAATCATTGTCTACGAGTTTCAAACAAAAGATTATTTTTTTACTTATATAATGGCTACAAGTTTAATTAGGTGGGTCTCAAGTCGTGAACGGTTAGCCCAGATATTCCTAAGCTCTAAGGTCGACACTGACAGTAGCATGTGTTTGTATTAAATGCAGTGTTGTCTTGGCCGGCGGACTCGGTATAGTGAATTTTTGGTGTTTTTTTCTGTGTGCTGAGTTTTATTTTTGTAAACTTAGTTGGACGTAAAAATAAACAAGAAGTGCTATGTTTCTGAAAATACTGTGAAAATTCAGCCCAGTGTGGTTTTTTCGAGATGACTCCAGTGACGCAGCTATGTTGTCATCGCCGGGGATTCCGCAAATTCTAAGTTTTCAGGAATGACCGCCACGAATAGTGAAAATTTACACTGGGCCGCGGTTGAGTTCTTCTCTTTATATTATTATTACTCTAAGGCTATTACTGTAAAAGAAAACGTCTGGGATCTACAGCAAATCTGCTTAAAACCTCTTAACAGGGGCGTGCCTAACTTTTTGGTTGCCTGAGGCAAAAGACAAACTGCTGCCTCTCATTTTAAAACAAACATTACGTGCAACCTTTTTTTCTGCATCCCGGGAAAGAATTCGTGTTATGCACTTATAAAATTAAATGTGTACTTTTTACTCCTTTTTTGAGGTACATACTAAAATAATACTTTTCAATCCTTCAAAGATTAAAAGCAACCGAAAATTCCGGTTAGTAAGTATACAACACACGAAACTTTGAGGACACCTACGCTCGGCCTATCGCCTTGGGATTACCAGTGCGTTCAACCTCCCGTCTTTAGGTTTTGTTGTCCGACATATAATGATTTTTCAAATTTTTTTGGAAAATTTCTAATACTTTCCCGCTCACCCATCAACTCAAGGGCGCTACTAGTCAGGTCATTTTGAGAGCTTGAGCCTCAATAATACCTAGAGAATGCGAAACATACGATTACAGATGAAGCTGTAAAATTGCTTCACACACCATAAGTGTGCAATACAAAAAAACTACTAGAAAAACATTAATTAATTATTTTTTGGAAGAATCGAGCCGCAGAAATTTTTTTATAGATTTAACAAGGAAAATAGCGCTGGCAAAAATTTCTGACATTAAGTTCTATTTAGCAAAAAAGTTGCGAAAGAAGAAAATGTTTGCATTATAAAGAAACTGGTAGAAAATTAAAAACAAATTGCGTGAAGATGTAAAATTCGTTCGTAAAAAATTTCGTTGTAGAAAATATTTTGCAAACATGATAAAAATTTGAGAAAAATTTACTATTGTTTCAAGGAATTGGCGCTACAAATGACAATTTTTGGTAAAAAGGAAAAAAATCGAGACAACCGTAAATTTCAGCAAAATAAAATAAAAAAGGCGCCGCAGGATAAACACTTTTAAGAAAAATTTTATATAGCTTCAAGTGAATCGAGTCGGACACTTTTGCCCTTATAAATTATGCTCATTTCGTTTGGGGAGGCCAATTTTGAGCCGAGAGGGCCCCCTCCCCCTGCATTACTTGTGCTGCAGTTTATTATACTTTTTAGAAAGCAGCAAAATTTGGAAAATGTTAAAATTTTGTTGCCCTCGGATGGTGGTTTACTGAGGCGGCTGCCTCGTTGCCTCACCCTTGGCACGTTCCTGCTCTTGTATATATATAATAAAAAGGGCTCATTGGCTTTCCTAATCCTTAATTTTGAAGCTTGATAAAACACAACACAACAAGAACGAAAAATAACCTTTTCAATCAAATGTCATTGCATCAACAGAATAATTAGTTCAATGAATAGATGCCAAAATAGGGGGGTTACCCTACAAAAGGTCCGGTAGTTCTGAATTTTGGATATGTTGGTAAGCTCAGGAGGGTAGTTAAAAATCTGAGTTTTCGTCACCCCCACCCCTGTTCTCCCTCCGCCATCTTTTTTTAGTTTTTTGCCTTTAATTTCGTTGCAGTACACTAAATCGCAAAAACAGTTTTTTAGAGGATATAATTATATATAATTGGCTGGCACTATGCTTGTTCTGCGAGCAGTAGTAACGGAGCTAGGTAATTTCCAAAAATGACTAAAATCGCGTGCTTGGGCAAATTTTCAGATTTTTTCTACTTTAGACGGCATAAGTTCCGAAATACTTTGTTCTAGGGTAAAAGTTTGAAGAACGTATCTTGTAGAGAATTTTATCAGCTACAAAATCCATTCTTTAAATGTATTGTTAAATATTGTAATGGAGTGGGAGTAACTTTTAACTTAAAGTAAGTAAGTTAGAAAATAATAATTTTTTTAAATTTAGTGCTTTAAACGGCACGTTTTTTATTTATTTTTATTTTTTTGTGTAAATTTAGTGACGTACAAAAACGTAAGAGAACTTAGGGGTCAAACACCTTCTTAAACTAACCACCTCTTCAAAAACCCCCCCCCATACCCCCCAAAATCTAACATATTTAGGTTTTCTCAAAATTACTCAAAAAATACGCTTCTAAGAGAAAAATGTGTAATATACTTTTTGTAGACAATGAAATTTCCTTTTGAAAAAGGTACAACTCGATGGCGGTCAACTATTTATAAACTCTTCAGCGGCGTCCGTTAATTGAAGTAATTTAAAAAAGTCAAAAAATATCCATGTTTTTTCCATGATTTATATGATTTTTTTTAAACCAAGGTCTATAGAAGAAAAGGTGTTATACATTATTGTAGCAAATAAAATTTTCTTTAAAACGCTTTACAAGAAACTCGAATTGGTTTTATGGTTATAAATTCAGAGGCGCCCGTAAATTTAACCAATTTTAAAAAATCACAAATTAAAATATTTTTGTACAAGAACCGAACCGACTTTCTTGTACAGCATTTTAAAGGAAATTTTATTTGCTACAGTAATGTATAACACATTTTCTTCTATAAACCTTGGTTTAAAAAAAATACTTCAATTAACGGACGCCGCTGAAGGAAAAGGAAATTTCATTGTCTACAATAAGGTATATTACACATTTTTCTCTTAGAAGCGTATTTTTTAGAAAATTTGAGAAAACCTAAATATGTTAGATTTTGGGGGGTCTGGGGGGGTTTTTGAAGAGGTAGTTAGTTTAAGGAGGTGGTTGACCCCTAAGACCTCTTACCTTTTTGTACGTCACTAAATTTACACAAAAAAATAAAAATAAATAAAAAACGTGCCGTTTAAAGCACTAAATTTAAAAAAATTATTATTTTCTAACTTACCTACTTTAAGTTAAAAGTTACTCCAACTCCATTAAAATATTTAAAAATACATTTAGAATGAATTTCGTAGCTGATAAAATTCTCTACAAGATATGTTCTTAGTACTTTTACCCTAGAACAAAGTATTTCGGAGCTTATGCCGTTGCCGTCTAAAGTAGAAAAAATCTGAAAATTTGCCCAAGCACGTGATTTTAGTAATTTTTGAACTTACCTAGCTCCGTTACTACTGCTCGCAGAACAACGATAGTACCACCCAATTGTAGATAATTATATCCTCTAAAATATCATATAACTGTTTTTGCGATTTAGTGTACTGGAACGAAGTTACAGGCAAAAAACTACAAAAAGTGCCAATTTTTGATGGTTTTTTCAAGATGGCGGAGGAAGCACAGGGGTGGGGGTGACGAAAACTCAGATTTTTAACTACCCTCTCGACCTTAATAACATATCCAAAATTCAGAACTAACGGACCTTGTGTAGGGTAAAACTCCTTCATTGTACTAAATGTTCTTTTTCCTAATTTTTAGTAAATATAATTTTTACCTTTATTCTTTTTTTAGCTCACACTACTACTATACTATAGTAGTGTGAGCTATGGTGATCCTAGATTTTTCGAGAAAAAAAAAGTTGCTCCGATTTCAAAAAAATTTATATATCAGATGGTTTTCAAACTGTCTGTCTGTCTGTCTGTCTGTCTGTCTGTCTGTCTGTCTGTCTGTCTGTCTGTCTGTCTGTCTGTCTGTCTGTCTGTCTGTCTGTCTGTCTGTCTGTCTGTCTGTCTGTCTGTCTGTCTGTCTGTCTGTCTGTCTGTCTGTCTGTCTGTCTGTCTGTCTGTCTGTCTGTCTGTCTGTCTGTCTGTCTGTCTGTCTGTCTGTCTGTCTGTCTGTCTGTCTGTCTGTCTGTCTGTCTGTCTGTCTGTCTGTCTGTCTGTCTGTCTGTCTGTCTGTCTGTCTGTCTGTCTGTCTGTCTGTCTGTCTGTCTGTCTGTCTGTCTGTCTGTCTGTCTGTCTGTCTGTCTGTCTGTCTGTCTGTCTGTCTGTCTGTCTGTCTGTCTGTCTGTCTGTCTGTCTGTCTGTCTGTCTGTCTGTCTGTCTGTCTGTCTGTCTGTCTGTCTGTCTGTCTGTCTGTCTGTCTGTCTGTCTGTCTGTCTGTCTGTCTGTCTGTCTGTCTGTCTGTCTGTCTGTCTGTCTGTCTGTCTGTCTGTCTGTCTGTCTGTCTGTCTGTCTGTCTGTCTGTCTGTCTGTCTGTCTGTCTGTCTGTCTGTCTGTCTGTCTGTCTGTCTGTCTGTCTGTCTGTCTGTCTGTCTGTCTGTCTGTCTGTCTGTCTGTCTGTCTGTCTGTCTGTCTGTCTGTCTGTCTGTCTGTCTGTCTGTCTGTCTGTCTGTCTGTCTGTCTGTCTGTCTGTCTGTCTGTCTGTCTGTCTGTCTGTCTGTCTGTCTGTCTGTCTGTCTGTCTGTCTGTCTGTCTGTCTGTCTGTCTGTCTGTCTGTCTGTCTGTCTGTCTGTCTGTCTGTCTGTCTGTCTGTCTGTCTGTCTGTCTGTCTGTCTGTCTGTCTGTCTGTCTGTCTGTCTGTCTGTCTGTCTGTCTGTCTGTCTGTCTGTCTGTCTGTCTGTCTGTCTGTCTGTCTGTCTGTCTGTCTGTCTGTCTGTCTGTCTGTCTGTCTGTCTGTCTGTCTGTCTGTCTGTCTGTCTGTCTGTCTGTCTGTCTGTCTGTCTGTCTGTCTGTCTGTCTGTCTGTCTGTCTGTCTGTCTGTCTGTCTGTCTGTCTGTCTGTCTGTCTGTCTGTCTGTCTGTCTGTCTGTCTGTCTGTCTGTCTGTCTGTCTGTCTGTCTGTCTGTCTGTCTGTCTGTCTGTCTGTCTGTCTGTCTGTCTGTCTGTCTGTCTGTCTGTCTGTCTGTCTGTCTGTCTGTCTGTCTGTCTGTCTGTCTGTCTGTCTGTCTGTCTGTCTGTCTGTCTGTCTGTCTGTCTGTCTGTCTGTCTGTCTGTCTGTCTGTCTGTCTGTCTGTCTGTCTGTCTGTCTGTCTGTCTGTCTGTCTGTCTGTCTGTCTGTCTGTCTGTCTGTCTGTCTGTCTGTCTGTCTGTCTGTCTGTCTGTCTGTCTGTCTGTCTGTCTGTCTGTCTGTCTGTCTGTCTGTCTGTCTGTCTGTCTGTCTGTCTGTCTGTCTGTCTGTCTGTCTGTCTGTCTGTCTGTCTGTCTGTCTG
>OY755038.1:94822044-94982044 GCA_963576565.1 Aspidapion aeneum
AATACAGATAAAAATTATATTTACTAGAAATAAGGAAAAAAATAAATGGATTCATGACGGATCTGATACCTTCCTAGCTAGCCTATTAGCACACTTCAAGTGAAGCCATGATACATCAGCCTTGAAAACAGTTTTTTGTAAATATCTCAGAAACTAAAGCTCTTACCAAGTTTTTGGTTATACCACAAATTATTGCGCAAAACGTGTTCTACTATATTCTGTAAACCGCATATTAATACGATGCTCCGTTAAAAAATTAGCATTTCTAAATTTTTTTCATTGTCAAAAAACTCATGTCATTACCATAAATAGATTTTGATCAAAATCTGATTAGCTCATAAGACCGTCAAACACTATTTTACCTGAAAATTTTATAAATATCCGTTTAGCGGTTTAGGAGCTATCGTGTTACGGAAAGAAATAATATACACACACAGACAGACAGACAGAGATTACGACGATTTTGCTAAGATAGGTCAAAATACACTCCAATAACGGCGTTATCTCAAAAAAAAAAAATCGTCGAAAATAATACGATCTCTAGCCATTGCTACGCGGGCGGACTAGAAAGTTAAAAAATTATTCTGTTAATTCAATGACATTTGATTGGAATGGTTATGTGTGATTCCTCTTGTGTTGTGTTTCTTCAAGCCTCAAGACTAAGGATTAGGTAAGCTAATGAGTCCTTTTTATATATTTTGATTTTATTTATTTGGACTTGTAAAAATATTTTGCAATTGTCCTTGTGTCTTCTTTGTTGAATTTGTTTAATTTTTGTTTGGGATATATGTATTCGTTTTAATCCCTTGTTCTACCTATGTAAAGAAAAATTAGTATGCAGTATTTTTTCTTTCTTTTTTCTGAAAACAATATTCCTTATTTATATTTTATTACCTATATTTTTAATAATATCAATTTTTATATCAAAAAAGAAGAAACACAGTTTTAATCCTATTTTTACGTAGTTTTCATGTATAATAAGAACTATTTTTTGTTTGTAGCTCTGAAGAAGACTAAAAATATAGTCGAAACGTCAGCAAAATTCAATTGTCTTTTGAATACGCTGACTTAAACCTATGTACCTCTGGACCTGAATAAAAAACCTCTTCTTCCACTTGTTTATTTTTTTCTAAAACGAATTTCCTGTATTCACTCTCAGCATTCCAAAACCGCTTAATATATCCTCCGTCATTATTGTGGCTTTTAATCAAGTTTTGACTCTACGTAGGGTACTAAAAGATATGTACAGTAGTTTTTGTTGAAGGAAAAAAAATTACTTCTGCTACTTTCAAACCGTCAAGCCCGTTTAAATGATAAAAGTCTGAAAATCGTTTAATGCACAAGTCCAGCATAACAAACGGATGTAGTACCAAATAGCTCGAAAGCTGAGGCTCCAAATAAGGTATAATAAAGATTGTTTCCAATACTCTGGTACGATTTTGCTGTCGTCCAACTATTGCTGGCAGCTGTAACTCTATTCCAAGGTTGTCGGCCTGTGTGATCAGCTAAGATAGTGTTCATGACTTCTTATACCAAAGCAACGAACACATTTCATGGGAAAAATTATGAACAAAAACTTCGTATCTTACAGAGAATTCAAAATTTGACAAGCGAAAAAGTTTTTCCGCAATAGTAGAATTCTCTGCACTAAAAACAGTCTGGAAATCACATTTTCCATACGCTTGTAGAAACAGTATATTTTTTACTTTTTTACTGCTGAACTTAAATATTATACTCATTTATGTGGGCATATCGTTAAACATGAAGAAAAATTAGGTTTGGTTTTATTTTTTCTAAGGCCTTGCAGTTATTCGGCTGCTTTTAACAAATCTAAACCTAGGTACCCGTGTGTGGAACACAAGATACCTACTGCAATTTATTAACACTTTTATTTCACAACTCTACAGCTAAAAAGTTAATTTCTTCAAAAAATAATTTTTGCCCACAGCACAAACGAACGAATAGCGAGCGTTTGCAAATGCTGATTATACAGTGAGAACGAGCCGGTTGAAATAAATTCGCTAATGGGTTAAATATAAGTTTTTTGGAAAAATTCAAAAACACACATTTTTAATGAACAAAATCTTTCTCGCAATGCGTTTTTGACTGGACTTCCGAAAAGGGTTTTTTTTGACATATGTCAATTAAAATGTCAAAAATAAATATTTTTACTTTTTGTTTTTTGGTTTAAAAAAAACAATATTTTTTGTAATTCACATAGTATGAAAACAGATTTGTATTATCTCTTCGCCACAACCTGTTGTATCTATAGAAATTAAATGGATCCATGACGGATCTGATACCTTCCTGACCCGTTAGGACACTCCAAGTGAACTACAGGCTATATCAGCCTTGAAATTAGTTTTTGTAAATATCTCAGAAACGGAAGCTCCTACTACGTTTTTAGTAATTGAGAAAACGTGTTCGGTTCGGTTCGGTTTGGTTATATAACCGCATATTGATGTGATGCTCCGTTAAAAAGTTTGCATATTTAAAAAAATTTAAGTGTCAAAAACTGTCATTTTAGCATTAATGGATTTTGACCAAAATCTGATTAGCTCTTTACGGTATTGTGCGCTATTTTACCTGAAAATGTCATGTAAATCGGTTCCGCCGTTTAGGAGCTATTGTAGGCCGGACAGACATACAAACACATCCATATACGGATGGACGTCACGACGATTTTGCTAAGATAGCTTATAATACACCCAAATAACACATTTTAGGCGATGTTTTGTCTCAATTTTTTTTCGACAATACCTTCTCTATCCATTACTGCGCGGGCTAGGATGGTAAAAATTTTATTGTTTTATAGGTAAATCTTCCTCTAGCATTTAAGTAATACACCTAAGTCCTGCTCATCACTTAAGTCGTGATGACAGTATCAGTTCTCGACATTTAAGTTACACTAAATCATTAAAGGATGCAACCATTTTTTTGCTTAGGAGAGTAACTGTCTGAAATGGAACAGAAACTTATATTTTAGCTCACACGTATACTATAACTATAGCAGTGTGAACTACAGATTAATAAACATATTCTATTCTATTCTATTCTATGCTGTCTTTCTGTCTGAAACGACCATCGCGCATAACTCAAAAACTGCTTGTTCTATTTTAATGAAATTTGGTACCTAGCTTGAGTTTTGGGCCCAGATGGTGCCATTTAAAAATAAATAAAATCCGATGAATACATGCCTGGGGGGATTCAAAAATAACAGTTTTGGTAACAACATTCCTTGTGTTTTAGATGAAATTGAGTACATAGATTAGGTTTTGGCTCTAAATGGCCCCACTGAAAAATAAAGAAAATCCAGCGCACATAAGCTAAAACAAGGGGTGGGGTTGACTTCAAAACCTATGGTTTTGCTAAAAATATGATTTGCGTGGTACTATACTCCATATCATAATTTTTGAGATAACTTTTTGACAGTTATCAGCTGTTTACCAAAACTAATAGCATAGGCCAACAAAAAAAAGTTGTAAACAGTTGTCTCAAAAATAATGATGAACTGTACATTAAATGTAACTGTGCATTTATGGTTACCTAAGCTCACAGGCGGAGTAAAGCCGATCACACACAAAAATGCATCATAGAAGTTCAACCTTATGGACTTTTCTTACGCAAATCCAATATGGCCGCTGCTATTCGATCGCTGATTGGCTTTGCACCACTATGTACCATGCTATGCGCTTATGCATTTTTGTGTGTCATGGGCTTAAGGGTAGCTCGTAGACACGCGTGTTTCTTCTTTATTAAAACACAGATGTTGCTGTTTTTAGAAAGAATGTACCATGTATATATGACTGAAAAACCAGGCGCCAGACTTTGAGAATCATGAGTTGTTGTATCCTGACTTAACGTAGCATATATTATTGTATTGGATATAATGATAATAATTGTTATAATTGATTATAAATTAGATTATAAAAATTATGTTTTAAAATTAAAAAAATTGTGGGAGAGATATATAAATATACATTTGTTTTGACAAGAAATTCTTCGTTGTAACCCAGCATAAATTTCAGGAAAACTTTTGCCTTTAGTTTCAGGAACGAAGAAATAGCTAAATACAGCACCACATAAACAAAACCCAGCAAATACCCAAAAAGTGCCAGCTTCAGTTATTGTATCATTTAAAATATTAAAGAACGAATGAAGACACCCAGCATGTTGCTGAAACTGCTGCTGCGGTGATCGGTTTCTAATTGTCTAAGGCGTAACTGATATTCCAAAGTTAAAGGAAAAAACGTACAAAAGAACTTATGTAATAGGTAACCACGATAGACTTGCTGTGTCACCTTTATGGTCTTTGATGTAAAAAAATATTCCCTAAGAAACCAATGAAATTGCACAGCCTATTAAAGAGATTATTAAAGGTATCCTCCTTCCCAATCTTTCAATAACAGATGGTAACGATGTTCCAGAATATTTAAAAATTGGTTGCAGATAATAGTAAATCACATTCATTTCACACACTTGATTTAATATTATAAAGACACGCGATACTATAAAACGAAGTGCTTTGTTTGCCAAATATCTTTCAGAGGACCATTTTCTTGTTTGTTACATTTTATTTGCTTTAATTCTTTGATAATTTCATCTTTGGTATTTGAGGATCTTATCTTTCTTCATTTAATAATTTTCAAGATTTTTTGCTGTGCTGGTTGTAATAAAATGCAACTGTGAAAAAATTATCTCAAAAATTATAAATTAAAGTAGTAAGCTCGCAAGTCGATAAAATATTGACATTTTTGGTGAACTTCTAGGTAACCAGACTATGCCGAACGAGATGCTTGATATAACGAATTTTGAAAGAACAATTAATAATACCTATATTAAACGTCTCAAGTACGTCTGTTGCAAGAGTAGAGGTTCACTCTAACGTCATCTTTGAATAAAATACTTACGGAAGCGGATTTTTTTAAATACATCAAAAAGAGTTGTTCCGCAGGCGAAAATAAAAATAATAGGTTTATTTTTAGTAAAAATGCATCACAGAAGGAAGTTTTTGGTAAAAACCAAGAAAAATGATCCTGCAAGCAAAAAATTTTGTTCTTTGCACATTTAAAAATTCCGTGGGTATGAGTAAATGACTTATGTGGTTAAATCGACGCTTATGTTTACCGCCAAACATAATTTTTCCATACTTTTAAAAGCTCTTTATTGACCTCTTGAAGTTATCTTTATTTACGAAACAGTAACGAAATTCACGATTTTTTGTCAGGCTTTTTGTTTTTCTGTTACTCTTTCCTTTATTCTGCACGAGCGCAGTAGCGCTCGATCACGCCGCTACCACGGATTACTAATCAAATAATCCGTGCCCCTACTTTTAAATATTTTCAATGCGCTGTGCAACTCAAATTGTGCAAAAATATAAAACAATTGTTAAAAAAAATTAATACATCTGTGTTAATTTTGCCAATTGGGTTGTGTAATTATTTTGTGTAAAAATGTTATACAACAGCCGATTGTATAATAAATTTATACAGATAAAATGTTATTTTTTTTAAAGAAAAATTGTGCAAAATTTTTCAATATGTTTTTTTAGTCATACCTATTTAGTAAAAATTTGTTACAATTTTTTTTTTACGTTAACAGTTTAATTTTTTTAAAAAAAGTTGTACAAAATTGTGTCATTATAATGTAGATATAATATATCTTAAAAACTAATACCTATAGGAACATATATAATTTTGAAATTTTTTTTCCTACCCAAACTTCCTCAACCCAAAGTGGGATTGCCAACTTTTGAACTTTTATCAATGTTTTTAATCAAATGTATTTTTCATACAAAAACGGGTATTTAGGGATATAAAAAAAGTACTCCAAATCCGACGTCGGCGTCGGATCGATTCAGTAAAAGTCGTTTTAAGCGATCGCCCCACCGCATCGGGTTTCCTTCAGTTTAAATTTGGCTTCTGGCTTGTCAGTGAGGTGATCCGTATAAGGTTAGTGCCATTTATTAATAATTTTTTCCGTCAAGTGTGTAATGGAATCTATGGATTTTGTGGAAAGTTCTTAAAAAACTGGAGGAATGGGTGCCTACTTGCAGTCCTCAAAGAGAGATTTCGTGGTAAGTAAATTACTACATATAGGTCTACCCAAGCTTTTAAGTATAGTTGATCCATTTTCTTTAAAATAATAATAATAAAGAAAATGGAACTATATAGGTAGATATTGAGGTAGGTTCCTAATATCCAGATGTTTAAATAAAAGGTATATTTATTGGATCTTGCTGAGAAAACTATAAAAGAAATAAACTGTGCATCAGGTGCATCCCGCCATTTTGCTTGCTTTTTCAACAGTTTAAAAAAAATACTAACAATGTTTTCTTTTCATTTTATAGCATAAAATACATCCGACAGTGCAACCCATACTATTTTGTTATCTTTTTAAACAATTTTACATAAATGTTTAACAATTCGTTGCATTTTTTCATCGCTTTTTGTAAACCATTAAAAAAGCGCATCCTGCCATTTTGCTAGGTTTTCTACGATTGTTGCAAGACAATATGTTTCATTTTTTTAAGTATCAAATCCATTCCATACTTTATATTTTGTTATCTATTCGAACAAAATTGCAAACATCTTCAGCGATTTCTTGCATTTTTTGTTTCCCTTTTGGTTTAATTGTTAATTAAGTGCATCCCGCCATTTTTTTAATTTTGATACAATTAGGCAAATTTTTTAGAAATATTACATTTTTCTACAATTTTGCGAAAATGATTAAACCAGTTGTTCCCGCCATTTTGTAACTTTTTATACAATAGTGCAATTTTTTTCAATAATTGTGCAAGACAATTTGTGTTGGTGCAAGAATTATTTGCCAGCTTTTGGCTACTTTTATATTTTAATATTATTTTTCATTTCAATTTTCGCGGGGTATATGCACAAAACTTATCCCCGCACCGAGACACGCGCGAGTCTGCGCGAGGAGTCGCAATCGGGAAACCGACAAGAAGCACAATAAACGCCACGAGTGCTACAATTTTCCCGTTTTTCCTATCTTCCAAGCGACCAAAACGACTGCAACTAGATTAAAACTAAAGTAGGTGCACTTTAGATATTTTATATGCATCGGTTTTACTGATTTCCTTTCAATAAACTTTCCAATTACGTTTTTCAATTTCTTATCTCAAAATATTGGGTATTTCTCGAATGAGTGGTGTAAGTGGTGAACCAGCCAACCTAAACTCAACCCAACTTACGTTTGCACCCTCAATTTGTTTGTTTTTTATTCATCAATTCTTGTCGGTTACTTTTTTCATCTAAAAAAGAAGAGTCTGACATGGACTACTTTACTGATGAGGACGATCTGGCAAGAGAAACTGAGTGGATCAGACAAAAAGGAAAAGGTTGGAAAAAACGTCGAATGGATACTTCACTCTCACCACCACAACAAAGCTCGGGCACTGGAAAGCCCTCCAATAAAACACAAAATGAAGAACCCCCTACTAAGGTTAAAAAAGCTCCTGATATTTATGAAAAATTAAATATCATACAAGGAGTTAAAATAAAAGTTTTAAATAACGAAAATATTAAAATAAATGTACAAGACGCAGACAGCTATCGGCATCAATGGCACTCATACGAAAACAAACAAATAAGGCCAATTAGAGTAATAGCGAATAGGCTACACTTCTCATGTGACCAACAAAAAATTGTAGCTGATCTACAAAAACAAGGTTTTAAGGCACTGGAGGCCAGCAACAAACTTAAATGGAGAACAAGACAACCTCTTAACATGTTTATGCTCACATTTAGCTACGATGAAGATATCAACTAAATTTTTGAAATTTCCAGTATCCTTGGGATTGAAGTGGAAATAAAAGCACTAAAAACCTCAAAATTAGTCCCTCAATGCAAAAGATGTCAATCTTACGGACACACGCAAAAATATTGCGCTAAAGAACCACGTTGCGTAAAATGCACGGGGAAACATCTTACTGTAGAATGTCCCAAACCAAAAGAATCTGAGCCAAAATGCATCCACTGTGGAGGCAAGCATCCTGCTAACTACAGAGGATGCCTTGTTGCTAAAGAAATACAAAAATTGAAAAATAAACCTAAGAAACCGAATCTCATACCAAACGTGAGTACAAATAGACAAAACCAACAGACAAGCAACACAGTCACACAAAATTCTGTGACAAGGACATACAGCCAAGTAGCAGCAACAGCTACTACACCTGATATTAATATCAGTAGTCAAAATACTATGGAACAAACACTACAATAAATTTTGGAGAAATTGAACAAACTTGATGAGCGATTAACTAAACTAGAAAGTAGCAATAACGGAGCTACCAATATGCCGCAAAATGGTCAGTAATCTTAGAATCCTAGCTTGGAATGCCAATGGTCTCTTGCAACATCAGCAAGACTTGCAAGTTATTCTAGACATAGAAAAAATTGACGTCTGTCTTGTGTCAGAAACGCATTTCACTAACCAGTCTCACATTAAATTTAAAGGTTACAAAGTGTATCATACAACTCACCCTAGCAATACTGCACATGGGGGAAGTGCTGTAATAATTAAAGAAAATATATCACACTATGAGGAGATGGAATATAAAACCATAGAAATTCAAGCTACATTAGTAAGTGTAAAAGCCAAAACATATACATTAGTCATAAGTGCTGTCTATATACCACCAAGGCACTTACTAAAGAAAAATCAATATCTTAATTTTCTCAGAAAATTAGGAAACCGTTTTATAATTGGAGGTGACTTTATTGCAAAAAATGCCTACTGGGGATTTAGACTGACGAATTCTAAAGGAAAAGAACCTTTGCAAGCTATTAGTGAATATCAATGTGAGCCGATATCAACTGGTAAGCCCACATACTATCCAACAGATCCAGGAAAAATTCCATATCTAATTGATTTTTTTATATTAAAAAATATATCTTTTAGGTTTGTAGATATAGAAGAAAGTTTTGATTTACACTCAGTTCATTCACCTATTATTCTAACTCTTAGTAAAAACATAATAAAGAAAGAAGCAAATATCTCACTAGTTAATAAACTGACTGACTGGATTAGTTTTAAACAAAGTCTGTCAGAAAAAATAAACCTATCAGTACCATTACAAACGCCAGTACAAATCGATAAAGAAGTTGAATATTTTGTTACAAATATTTAACAAGGAGCTTGGGAAAACAGTCCAAAACCAAAGAGAATTTTTAAGGGAAAAAACTATCCAAAGGAAATTAGAGACCTTATATTGGAAAAAAGGAACCTAAGAAGAAAGTGGCAGCAAAGCCGTGATCCTCGGGACAAAACAAATCTCAACAACATGACGCAGCGCATTAGGCGATAAATAAAAAATACCGACTATTCCCTTTGGAAGGCAACCAAAGATTTTAAAAGACCAATTATCCAAATTCCACCCATACGAAAATCTAACAACCAGTGGGCAAGGAGCAACGAAGAAAAAGCAGATATTTTTGCAAGTCATTTAGTAAAAACATTTCAGCCCCACGAAGCACCAGATGAACACTTTCATTTAAATGAACCCCATCAAATCGAAGACCATATTAAATCAAAAATATTAATTTGAAAAAAGCCCCAGGGTATGATCTTATTAACGGGGTAGTCATAAAACAACTCCCCAGAAAAGCTATCGTAAAACTATGCAACCTAATTAATGCGTCTTTTAGGCTTAGGTATGTACCTAAACTGTGGAAAGTTGCAGAAGTTATCATGATTCCAAAACCGGGAAAACCACTCCTTGTCATCTTACAGGCCAATATCTTTGCTGCCAATTATATCCAAGCTCTATGAAAAATTATTGCTTAAAAGAATAAAACCCATCATAGAAAGACAAAAAATTATTCCGTCTCATCAATTTGATTTTCGAGACAAGCATTCCACGATAGATCAAGTACACAGAATTACTAATAGATAGATAGATAGATAGATATTTATTTCATTCCGAGCACCACAATACAGTAGAAAGGAACAAGTCAAAAAGTAATACATTAAAAAAAAATTACTAAGTAAAAAAATCACTATTTAAAATGACTTAAAACAAACAATAATATGACTTATAAAATCACAAAAAACACTAAAAAAACTAAAATAATAAAATAATAAAACGACCGAGAGACCACAACCCAAAACGTTCGGTATATTAGCCAATAGCTTCTAGGAACTCTGTTATAGAATAAAATGCATTATTGTTCAAAAATGTTTTTAACTGGGATTTAAATTTTTTATTGGACAGACTTTTTAGCTCCTCTGGATATAACATAATAGAAAAAGCACTAGAAGAGGGAAAAGTTTGTTCTGCAGTTTTTCTAGATGTAGCACAAGCATTTGACAAAGTGTGGCATGAAGGCCTTAATTTTAAACTAAAACGGTTTCTGCCAAAACAATATTCGGATATTTTGGAATCATATATATCTGATAGACATTTTAGAGTAAAACAGGAAGACTCATACTCAAATTTAAGAGAAATTCAAGCAGGCGTGCCCCAGGGTAGCGTACTAGGCCCATCTCTATATTTATAATTCACTTGTGATATCCCAAAGCCAGAAAACTGCGACTTAGCAACATTTGCCGATGATACTGGTTTATTGACGGTAGAAAAATCTATTGAAAAATGCATAGAAAAACTTCAGGATGCAGTCATCCAAGTTCACAGTTGGACCACAAAGTGACGAATAAAATTAAATGAAACCAAATCAATTCATGTTGATTTTACAAACTAAAATATAAATCACATACAAATTACAATTAACAACATTCCCGTACCATATTCAAATCAGGCAAAATATCTAGGTATGACACTTGATGCCAAATTGCGCTGGAAAGGACATGTTAAGAAAAAAAAAAGAAGAAATTGAGATAAGGTATAGAAAAATAAACTGGCTAATTGGAAGGAAGTCCAATTTAACAATTCATAATAAGTTACTGCTTTATAGACAAATACTGAAACCAGTATGGACATATGGTATTCAACTATGGGGTTGTGCTAAAGAGAGTAACATTCTAGTTGTACAGAGATTTCAAAATAAAGTAATAAGAAACATTGTGAATGCACCTTGGTACGTTCGAAATAGTGACCTTCATCGAGATCTAAAAATCGAAACTGTAGCAGAGACTATAAAAAGTACGCAAAAAGCCATGAAGATAGACGGCATGTGAATGTGGAAGCAATTCAGCTTCTAGACAATACTATGCTAGTTCGAAGACTAAAAAGAGTGAAGCCGTTTGAGCTAGTATACTAAGTGAATTACACATAAAACAAAATAATGCTACAAACACAACACAATTGTGAGTTACAGACTAAAAAAAGCGGGGAGAACTGTTGAGTGAACCCTAAGTTTAAATCTGATTTTTCTAGTAAATTAAGTTAAAGCAAAATTGCTAATTAGTCTTACTGACCAGATTGTAATACAATAAACACAGTGTGTTTGACAAAAAAAAACTTTTTTCATCTTATAGGTAACAAGATAAAAAAAAGTAACAGTAAAGAATAAGTAACCGATATTTTTTTCTGTGATTTAAAAAATGTGTTTAAAAGTAAATGACAACATGCCCAAAATTGGCTTGGTTCAGCCAGTCCCAAGCTCACTTTCAAGAATTTTCGAGAGAACAAATTGGGCGTCTTGACCAAATAAAACTATTTACAAAATTTCAGCCTGTTACTCATCGCTTAAGCTATTTTTGGTAAAAACTGCGCTTTTTTATAACGGCCGATACTAAAATTTTATATAAATTTTTTTTTTAGCTTGAACGATTTTGCAATGTGATATCCGGAAAACAAAACCACTTTTTTAACAAATGTGCAGTAGTTCATTCAAAATTTTTGGGTGCTGTTAAAATCAAAGGCTGATCATACAGCGGTTTAAAAAGGGTTCCGTAAACCATGCGATGATAAAATCGGTAAATTAAAAGTCAAAGAATACATTTTGCGTGTCTTACAACCACGGTATCTATAAAACTGTAACATTTATTCAAAGCTTATCAAAATATCAGTCTGAATATTCTGACTATTAGGTACAGCTGGTTTAAAAAAAATCTGATACGACTAAAAAAATGTATTTCTTGTTTCAAGCAGTGTATACATATATTGGGTTGACGTTTACATTTAATATTTAAAGTAGTGTTATGACATCCAATAAGAGCACTGAATCTCTGTTTCGACTCAAAAATTTTGGAAGCAATTAAGTAGTGTCCTCTTTTGAATTTTTATAAAAGATATACTTTAAAAAACCAAAAAACAATATATTTGTGGATGTTTTTATAAATATAACTGTTTAAAAAAAATACAAAATTATTATGAGTTGTACAAGCTTTATTTAACTTTACTTTTTTTTTAAATTGTATCAATTAATATTTAATATTTTGTGCAATCTCCATCTGCATCAAGTACAGCTTGAATGCTTCGATACATGGCCATAAAGCGAATTACAAAGTTTTCTTCAAGCGACAATTCTTACCAAACCTCCTGGATTCCTTACCATAGTTCCTCACTGCTTTGAGGCATAAAATTTCGTCTGTATAGTCGTTTCACTATAACCCCCCATACATTTTCGATTGGGTTTAGATCCGGACTATTGCTAGGCCATGGCAAAGTTTCAATGTTAGAATTTTGTATCCATTCTGTAAGAATGTTTGCAGTGTGGACAGGACAATTGTCTTGTTGAAAAATATACTTATTATCTGGGTATATTGGTTCCACACTAGGCACCATTATATTTTCCAGAATTTCCATATATGTTTGACCAACAAACCTTCCTTCGATCCGCCATACCACTCCCATTCCTCTAGATGAAATCTATCCCCACACATTAACGCTGAAATGGCCAGCAGCTCTATACCTGTCGACATATTGAGGATCGAAACGCTGCTTGTCTGGTCTATATACCCTAATTTTACCTTTGTTTGCAGATTGAAATATTTTTTCATCGGAAAATATTACTCTGTCCCAAAACTCCTGATTTTCTCCCTGATACGTAAGAGCAAAAATCAAGCGAGCCTGTTTCTGCTGAGGAGTAAGTTCAGTTTTTTTTGCTGCCGTTCGGCACCTAAGGTTTGATTTCCTAATTCTACGGCAAACGGTTCCTTGGCTGCCGGGAAAGATTGAGACAATTCTTGCATTTTTGGCGCTCTCGAAGGGATCATTTTCAAGCACCTGAAGTAGCGCCTGATCTTCTCGAACTTGACTCACTTTTGGCCTGCCAGATCCATGTTTTATTTCTAGCGATTGTTCTTCAATCCACCTTTTATTTATGGAATAGACTGCTGTCCTGCTTACATTAAAATGTTGGGCTACCGCTGAAGACCAACCGTCTTCCAACCAGGAAATATGTGGAAAATATCTAAAAAAATCTTAGCTTCGGGGGGGGGGGGGGGGGGGCAGGCCACCCCTTATATACGCCACTGCGACAGATAATAGCTACCTTTAACCAACCAATCTTGTAAGTGATAGTGTGATAAGGTATTTATAGGTTACAAAGTTTGATTTGTTTTGAAAAACAAAATCAATTAAATCAAAAAAGCTTTTTGTTCTATTTTCTCTTTGTTCGAAAGTCCACAAAAACAACAAATGTCACTTAAAAGATATGGTTATGTTTACCGACAGACGTTGTTTTTGGTAAGTTCAAAAGCTCTTTTTTACCGTTTTATTTACGGTAAAGGAAACCATAAGAGTAACTAAATTCACGCATAGTGTGTCGTCATGTTTTTGCTTTTTGTGAAACTCGCAAAGTGCAGTGATCGAACCGAATTGATATTTATTGGGTTACACGACAAAATGTCATATTCGGAGGAATCTCGCAAAACAACGTGCACGGCTCAACTTTGAATCACTTTGGATCGTGCTCGCGAGCCTAGTGAATAACACGTCAACACTAGCGAATACGGTGACAGTATCAGTTACTGTAACGGCTCGCTTAGAGAACTAAAGCTGCGTTTTTTTGGACTAACAGTTAAAGTCTGCGGAGTTTGTCTATGTAGCAGCGACGCCAGGGGGGGCAAGCCTCCTCTAAAATTTAGTCGGCCCCCCTTGAAATTTAGTCGCTTCCTCCGTTTAAAAAAGTTTAGACGTCTCCATCTGTGCCCGTACCCAAAAACCCGGCCAATTTTTATTGACAAGTACAAGTACATTATTATTCCTGTCTTACTAAGTCTTTTATTTGAAGTAAAATAGAAGTACTTAAAGTACAACAGATGTACTTCAAGTACTTAAGTATTTCAAGTATAGTTTTTGCAAAATCAGTTGAACAAAGATAAAAGCCGACCATAGGCATATCCTTTATGGAAAGTGACATGGGCGGCGGTAGATATACTCATGAAAATTAGTTCATTTAATTATGACGTAAACTAAAGAAATAAAAATAGATAATAAAACTTTCTATTCCTTCACCTACAGGAACGACACAATCAAGGTTGCGAAAATACCGAACTTTCCTTCCAAGTTGATAAAAAAACTACACAGGTGGCAACCCTGAGGTTACCACATGTCTTCGGCACATTAAAATTATATCTCACCTATATCTAAATTGTACTTCAAGAATATTTTAGCGTACTTGAAGTAGTTTTAATGTACTTGAAGTACTTCGAATGTACTTGAAGTACTTCAAATGTATTTATTTGAACCTTGTAGACAATGATTGAGTAGACATAAAATTTCGAACTTCCAAGATTTCCAATTGTCTTTATTTATTTTAAACACGACGTTTCGGTTAGTAAGTAGGTATCTCTAACCGTTTTCAAGTGTAAACTAAACACTCTAGTCTCTAGGCTACTACTTATACTACTTGATGTGATGTGTGAGGGCCCGCCCTCTTTTTAATTTTAAGACGCCTATTTTCCTTAAGGAGTAGTTACCATATGTTTGGTTTGTCCGTGCTTGGTTGACTGAAAACTTCGTTATTCTCCATTATAAACGCAGCTTCAATCTTTTTTGTTTAAAATATTGTCTTATAGATCGCACCGGCGCGGCGGTGCTACGGGGGGGGAGGGGGGTACAGGGCGTAATTACCCCCCAGTTTCTAACAAAATTATATATAAGTAATAAGTTAAAGGCTAAAAAAATAATATTTCTGTTAGCTTTATTAGATTATCCCAGAGGAAAAAAACGCATAGAAAAAAAGAGCATACGGAAAAAACCGTACCGAAAAAAGCACACAGAGGATAATTATGCAGTAATAACACCGGCACACAAAATTACTAAATGGTACATTTCTAAAGCCTAGAAATAAATTATTTACCTTAAACTAGATAAATCTAACCTCAGTTTATAAGAAGTCAGGGACTATTTGACCACTATGTAAAACTAAAACCGAACCGAAGCCACGTTGACATTATTAAAAAATATACCACTTTTTTTTATCTACTCTCGTCTTTTTATAGCCAAATTGGAAATGATCAAATAATCTAGTATGTTACATTTTTACATGGAACAGTTGAATTCTAAAAACTTAACTTTATTTCACTGCATGATTGCCAAAAACTCCCTTCCCTGGGAGCTGCTTTACCATGTGCGCTTCTTTTTCTGTTTGCGCTTTTCCGATGTGCCTTTTTTGCGCGTGCGCTTGTTTACGTGTGCGCGTTTTTTTCCTGTGCGCTTTTGTCTTATATGCTTTTTTTCTTTGCCCTTATTTACACTCTCTGCTTGGACCCCTCAGACTTTGGCTACAGAATCGCTGTTGACAGATTATGCGATTGCTTTCTCAATCAATTATATCAGCATTAATTTCTTCATAAATTAATTTGTTGCTGCAAAAAATATTGTCCATTTTTTTTTGGCCGACACGGCATATGTAGTAAAGACAGGTGGGCTCCTATAAGTATAGTAGCCCTACTTCGGATATATTGCTGCTATGCTAGCATCATATAGTAGATTGGACTGCCTCAATGTCAGCGTTTCACAAGTGTCGTCGGTTCAAATTCCACATTTTGGCATGGTTGTTTTATGATGTCCAAAAAGCATCTTTCTATGCCAAAGCTTTAGACAGAAACTGGGCAATTGATCCTGTATATGTAGATACAAGTCCCGATATAAAAAAATATACATACATGTAGGTACTAGCGTTGTTTGAGGAGATTATCCATCAAACAACGGTAATAATATGTATATATATATTTATCGGTTTCACAACGTTCTACGTCTTCCGATACCCAATCTCCACTCGTTTCTGTTTGCCCATAATTCATCATCTAGGCCTCTTATTCTTATTTCACTGTCTATTCCTTCTCTCCAGCTTCTCCTTGGCCGTCCTCGTTTTCTTCGGCCAGTTGGTTTCCATTGTAGTATTTGTTTAGGTAGTCTTTCGTCATTCATTCTTTGTACATGTCCGTACCACACCAGTTGTTTTGTTCTTATATCATCCACTAAAGTACGTTCACCTACTGTCATAATTTCTCTTATTCTTTGATTTGTAACTCTTTCTCTTTTTGATTTTCCTGCTGCTCTTCTCCAATAGTCCATCTCCGTAGCGGAAAGCATTTTTTCTGTTCTATCCTTGATTGGCCATACTTCTGAGCCGTATGTAATAATACTTTTTATAATGGTATTATATATAAGCTTTTTGTTATGTTTTGATATACTTTGGTCCCAAATTATTCCATTTAATAAAGTTATTGCTTTTCTTCCTTGTACGTTTCGATCTTTTATAGCTTTGTCTAGTGTTCCATCAGCTGTAATTTTTAGACCTAAGTATTTATACTCATCACAGGAGTGAATTCGCTGCCCGGTATTTAAGATTAGATCCTGTTTCATTCCACCGATACACATATATTCTGTCTTATTGAGATTAACCTCTAGTCCCCACTTATTGTACTCTTCTATTAGTTTTCGTGTCATATATTCGAGGTCGTCATAATCCTGAGCCACTACTATCTGATCATCGGCGAAACATAAAGTATACAAGGTGGTTTCGTCCAACGGAATTCCCATGTTTTGGCATTTTCTCTTCCATACTTTAAGGACTTGTTCCAAGTATATCTTGAAGAGCGTAGGCGAGATACAGCAACCTTGTTTAAGACCTTTATTTACTTGAAAGCCTTTGGTTAGTTTTGCTTTTATTTTAACTTTTGCCTTACTATTGCGGTATAACTCTTGGATGGCCTTAATTAGTTGTACGCTTATGTTTGTGTTTTCCAACGCTTTCCAAAGTAGATTTAGTGGTATACTATCATATGCCTTCTGCAAATCCACGTAAAGCAGATGCAGCTCTTGACCGTATGCCATTTTCTTTTCAATAACTTGGGTTATACAAAAGAGATGATCTGAAGTCGATCTACCCGCCCTGAAACCAGCTTGTTCTTCTGCCTCCATGTCTTTATATTCGCTCTCTACTTTATTTCTTATTATTTTACCGTATATTCTGCTTAGCGTACTAGTCACAGATATACCTCTATAATTGTTACATATATCTTTCCTTCCTTTTTTGTGTATTGTGGATATATATGACGTTTTCCACTCATTTGGGACTACAGTTCCATTTAAATATTTTTGGAAAAGATTCCGTAATCTCCAAAACAGTTCTTCAGTGCCATATTTAATAAGTTCGGCTGGGATATTTCCGGGTCCGGCAGATTTACCGCTTTTTAAGGTTGTGCACACGTTTTTGACCTCAGAGATTGTGAGGGGTACTGGAGATCCCATCGTTCTAATTATATTGTCTCTTGCGTCTTCCTTGAATTCTGCTCTATCTTCAGTTAAAAGTTTTTTAAAATGCTCATCCCATTCTTTGTCTTGTATTGGTGAAATGATATCTCTGCATGTTTCTTTTTTAATCGATCTTATAGTTTTCCAGCTTTCGGTACTTCTCCTACCTCCTAAGTAAGAATCTATTTTCTGACACTTTTGCGTCCACGAATGATTTTTCTTATCACTGATCATTCTTCTCACCTTTGATTGCGCGATTTTGTATTCTTGTCTGCTTCTATCTGTCTTTTGGGATAAGTAGGTGTGATATAATTTCCTTTTTTCCTCTATTTCTCTCTCAATCTCAGCATCCCACCAGTATGGTTTTCTTCTTTTAGAAGTTTCTTCCACTAATCCTAGTGCTTCTTTTGCAGCTTGGTGGATGCTTAATGTAATACATTCGTATTCCTCATCTGGGGTTTCACCTGAACTTGTATTAAGTTTTTCGTTCAGTCTCTTTTTGTATCAGTTTTTTACGCTGTCATGTTCTAGGCTTAGTAGATTATATTTACAGTGATCGATTTCTTCAATCACTGTATCATCAAGATGTTGTTGATGCAGGCTTCGGCCTTGATAAGGAAAGAGAATTTTGGACTCCAGAAAATAGTGATCACTTCCGCATGTTGATCCACGCTTTGTTCTGACATCTTGAATTTTTAGTTTTGTCTTTTGTTTAGTGATAAGATAATCAATGACGGATTTCATGTTTTGTGAGGGTTTGGTCCATGTATATTTGTGTATTTCCTTATGTTGAAAAAAACCGTTTTGGATTTTTAGGTTTAATTGCTCACATACTGTAATTAGCCGGTTTCCATTGTCATTAACAAGATTTTCTCCATATTGGCCAACTGTCAGATCATTAACTCTGTTACCGGTTCTACTATTTAAATCTCCCAATATGACAATTTCTCTAGATGCACTTACTGCTGATATTTCATTGTGTATTTCTTCAAAAAAATTGTCTTTCACGGCTACATTTGCATCGTCGTTATACGCATAGATTCCAAAAATCGTAAGTCTGTATTTTTATTTTATATGTTATTTTATTTAAAAAGTGATTTCTTTTGTAAAACCTTATAAATTTCACTAACATTTTTTCCTTTAGTTTCCGGTACACAACTAAAACTAAAAATAGCTCCTAGTATACAAAAGACAGCAAGTATAAAAAATGTACCAGCCTCGCCTATCAGTTCATTTAAAATATTAAAAAATTTTGTTACAATAAACGCGGAAATCCAGCACATTCCTGACACCGCCGCTGATGTCACAGGTTTAACACTATTTGGAAAAAGTTCTGCACTAATAGACCATGGCAATACTGATGTTCCAAAGTTAAAGCAAATAAAATAACTTAAAATAGACGCAATAGGCAGCCATGATATGTAACTTATGTTTCCAGAAGTATTTTTGACATAAAAAAACACACCTAAGCCTGCTAAAGAAAGTGCACATCCCAGTAAAGACGATACTAGTGGGATCTTCCTGCCCATTTTTTCTACTACAAAAATGGTTGTGAAACTGCTCAAAAATAAAATTCCTCCACATATGGTTGATGAAATCGTAGGTGGAATGGTTGATTCAGATAATTCAAAAATCGTTTGCATATAATAAGATATTACACTGATCCCAGAAAACTGGTTTATGATTATAAGAACCAGTGAAACAAAAAGTGCATATCGCAAAGCTTGGTCATTCCAAACCTCTTTTATAGAACCGTTTTCATGCTTTGTAATTTTTATGTAATCTATTTCTTTGTATACATCATCATCATTAGTATAGCATCTTAAGCGTCTTAAAGATTTTTCTGCTTCATCATATCTTCCTTGATGAATTAAGTAATGTGGAGTTTCGGTCCCAAAGAAATAGAAAACTATGACAAATATTGTAGGCAACCCCGCAAGGATTAAATTAAAAATTTTAATAGAGACATACGGCCCAATACAATTTGGCAAAAAGTTTCCTAAGGCCCAAAAGACACCCAAAGTTACGGAAACAGCTCCACGATTAGAATCTCTTGAAATTTCTGCCATGTACATTGGAAGTATAGCATATCCGGCGCCAAACGACAATCCACTCCAAAACCTTGCCGCAAGAAACCAGTATGTTTTAGTGGCATATGCAAAGGTTATGTAGGCTGTTATGTAAGGTAAAGCCAACGCTAAAAGGGCATTTTTTCGACCAAATTTATCTGCTAAAAATCCTGCTGGTATTGCTCCTAATAAGCTTCCAACGTTAATAATTGAGCCCATCCATGAGTCTTCTTCTGATGTTATAGGTCGGCCAATAGGATTTATGGAACTGTCATTTGAGTATAGCTTTGGATACATAGGCGATGTCCATGATGCTGTGGTGTCGCCACTTGCAGCAAGCAAATCAACTAAAAATAAAATCATGGTATTTTTATGTGTATTCAACGCTTAGTTATCTTCATAAATTAGTGGCGGCTCGTCTTGAAAATGGTTAGAGGTACTTACTAACCGAAACGTCGTGTTTAAAATAAATTAAGACAATGGAAGTCTGAAATTTTGTTTCCATCCAAATATATATTAATAATACTATACCACAAAATCATTTCTTACTCACCTTAATTATAATTTACTGAGTAATCAAAATGTATGTTCAACACATTTATTTTTATTTCAAAATTTATTTTTAAAAGCTTGATGAAATGAACTTATTAAATATGTTACTGTATATAATGCTTTTATGGGAAAATCCATATGTTAAGGATAAAATATACCACAAGAAAAACTGCTCCCAGGGGGGATTCATGTACAGGGTTGTCCCAAATTGGGGATTTATGTTAGTTCCAGGCGCGATAAAAAAAACTGACTAAGGCGAGCGAGGCTCAATTTTTAAATAAAGTTAAGGGGTGAAAAACGCATATTCATATGGAAAGCCGCTTACAAGTTACAGGGAGTTTTGAAATAACTTTTCTATTTATAGATATTTTATTTTAATATAAATTGCTTTTTCATAGATTTTCTTTTAAAGAATCCAACCGTCAAACTAAATTTAATTTGTTCTTGAAATCGCATAAGGTTGGCATTTTTCTTATGGAATGATATCGATGGTTGAAAGGTAAAAGGTCATAAGCGACATTTTTCAAACTTTACAGCAGGGCCACTTTAAGTATTATTTGTCGCTTAGTTAAAAAAAACCAGGATCCATTCTTTTCTTATTTGACTTAAGCGACAAAAAAATCATCGTAGAAGCCTGAATAATAGCTCATTCGACGCAGAAAAAAATTTTGCCGCTTAAAACTCTATTTCAAATAATGTGTCGCTTATGCCCTTTTGCCTTTCAACACTCGATATTATTTTTATTTGATTTTTAAAATCAGTTTCACATTTTCTTTTATGTATTATACTCAATATTTTATTTTAATTCTTTTTAGTCTTTCATATTTAATTTTTTTACTTAGCTCTTTATTTTAAATTACTTATCACTAAACAAACTAAATTATAAAATAAAAACAAAACATATTAAAAAAATTAAAATAATATAAATAAAAAGGGTCATTTCATAAAAAAATAACAATTCTATATATTATATTAAATAAAAGCGACAGATAAAAATTTAATTTGACACTAAAATTCTTTATAAAAAAATTCTAATAAAAAGTAGTTTACCTTAAAATAAAATTTTTATAAACAAGAAAGATAGACCCCCTTCCGAAATGTTTTCAAAAACCCAATGGGTTCGGTTGTAAACGGCCTGCCATATGACCATGCGGTTTTTAAGGTTAACCTTAGCTTAAAAATCGAGCCTCGCTCAGTGTTTTCTATCTTCCTGGAAGTATCCAATTCGAGACACCCTGTACAAGGTGATTCATTTTTAAAGGTATTTAATGGGAAACTCACTTATTCTAAAAGATAGTGGATGGGGGATTTCACATTGCTGTCCTCAAATTTTGAGACAGGAAAAAATATGTCAAACGTTTTTTCTAGCACTTGTGGTTTTGAAGCTACGAGGGAAAATTCGGAATACCAGAAATTCATAATTAGGGCAGATATTTCAATTCTGTTGAAACTTCTTTACAGAAAGTTGATTCTGTCAATAAAATGACGTTGTGAAATTTTTGGTCCGTTGAGTTAAATCCGAGATTTCAGAAAAATATTAAGAAAAAAAATACGGATTTTTTTTTAAATGTTTTTTATAGCTAGAAGCAAAAAACTGAAAAAAAATGTACGCCCAAATTAAACTTAAATTTTTTTTCTGAAATTTCGAATCCGACTCGAGGGACAACGTCATTTAATTGAGAGGATCAACTTTCTCTAGAGAAGTTTTAACAAAATTAAAATATCTCCACTGATAACAAAGATATGACCGATTTTAATAATTTTTGAATTTTCCCTCATAGCTCCAAAACTACAAGGGCTGAAAAAAAACTTTTGTTACATTTTTTTAGGTCTCGAACTTATTAATGTAAAATCCTCAATTCTCTATCTGTTATAATAAGTGAGTTTCCCATTCAATACCATCAAAAATGGGATACCCTGTATATCGCTGAAAAGAAAATTTTGCCTGCTGCAAAAAAAATCGTTAGAAAACATTTAAAATTTTTGTTGGAAATTAGAAAATGGTGTTTTTTTCAAGTAGGGATCAAGCTTAATATTAAAAAGGATAAACATTTTAAAATAAGTCACATACAGGGTGAAAAATAAAATAAAAAAAATATATTTTTTTAAGTTATAGTTTTTAAAATGTTAGGTTAGGTTTTTTTTCTTAATGTAATGGTATAGACCGAATGAATCTGCGTATTATTTTTTCACTTTTTTTTAAGTTTTATTTTTAGAGAAAAACGCTAAAAACTGAATTTTAGGTCCTTGGGGGCTTTATATCTAGCGAAGCTCAAAATGGATTTTGGCGGAGAATCTGTGGGGATATGTCCTAGATGCTAAGAAATAATTTACAAACACCAATTTTTGCCAAGTTTCAGGGTTTTTTTACCTAATATGACTGGATTATAGGGTTTCTAACAAGAATTTTAGGCTAAAAAATAATCTGGGGGCACGGCACTGCCACGCCAAGTTCGCGCGTATACCATCTTTTCCTGAAACATTTCAGCCCATATTTTACCTATCTAAAACTCTACTTCGGAATAAGCTATGAAACTCAAACTTTGCACAATCGTAGATCTTAATAGGGTTAACCACTCCTCCAAGTTTCATGGACTTCCAAACAGTAGTAAAGTAGTTACGAAATTTCAAAAAATTCTAAATTCTACTGTACTTCTTCAAGACACGCTACAAAGCTGAATGATAGAATTATGACCAAACCCTTGGAAAAAGTCAAAAAACCCCAAAAATTATGTAAAAGTAAGATTGCCCACTTCCAGAATCGCTAAAGAGCTGAGCTTTGGCAGCCCAATAGGAACTATGATAAAACTATTGGAAAAATTTAAAAACCCCCAAATTTTAATTTGTTTCCCTCCGCTATAAATGTAGAGTTATGTAAAAATAATATTGCCCACTTCCAGAAAGGCCAGAGAGCAGAGCCTAAGGAGGCTAATAGGAACTAAGATAAAACCAATAAAAAACCTCACAATTTTTAATTAGGCATTGCAAAAGTTTTGAACTATGCTGCATATTTTACTACTTAAAAAAGCCAAGTACGCGAAAATAGTATTCCGTAAAAAGAATTGAGATAAAAGTAAAGCCAAGTTCTCGAATACAAATTCCAAATGAGAGGTTTTTACTAGTTTAGAAATGTTTTTATAAACTTGGCTATTACGGCTGTAAATGACTTTTGTGCTAATTTGAACATAAAGAAGTTTGGCTGTAATAGTAAAGTTAAAAAAAAAACATTTCCACACCAGTAAGAACCTTTCATTTTAAAGTTTGTATTGGAGAACTTGGCTTTATTTTTTTCTTTTGTACGGAATACTATTTTCGCGCACTTGGCTTTTTTTACATGAAATGTTTTTGTTATGATTTAAATATGAGTAAAAATTTTCGTTGCTTTGAGTGCATCAGAAGACACTGAACCTACCTATTTTAAATTCAATTAATGTAGCCATTTCTAGTAGAAAAGGAAATGATACATTGGTCACGTACAATTGATCCAAAATGCGTGACTTGGTTTTCCACCTTACAGGTGCAAGTCATGCATTTAAAATTGTTTAAAACGAAAGATATGACTATTTTCAATTAAAAATATTCATCGGTAACTTATGTGGTTTTATTTTTTTTCCCAGTAAGAAAACGTAGAGGGAAACCAGAATAGGTGTGGTAGGTACAGTACCTAACGTAAATTAACGCAATTTTTATTTTAGTTTTTTTTTCAGTTTTATGACTCTACCTCTGTTATTTTTTCTTACGACAACCTTATCTTAATAATCTTGTAAAACGGCACTAGAAAGCTGACATACGCCCTTAATGCCAATCAGTGGCGGACCAGGGGGGCCAGAGGGGCCTTTGCCCCTCCCCCCCCCCCAGACATAACTTATTTTTTAGTTTAGCAGCATCACAAAATTTGTCACAAACTCTAATTAATTTTTAAAAAAAATTTGTCTGCGGTGCCAAAAATCTCGTTTAGATACTAAATTTTACACCTCAGATCTATCAAAAATTGCTAATAAAATATATTTTGATGTTTGGTACCACTTTGCCCCTTCCCCCGGAAATCCTTGATTCGCCACTCAATCAAGCAAGAAGCACACACAAAACATGTAGTAAGACTCGTCCAAACATTTTACGAAAGGGAACCACCCCATGAACCCTAGTAGAGGAGTGGTTTCCCCCTTAAAGTGCTTTTTGATAGTTTTTTGCTAATAACTCGAAAACAGGCAACTTTTCGAAAAATCTTCTACAGATAATTTTTCAAGCGGATACAATTTCCTTTTCAACGATGTACCTTGGTACCCGACGGCAGTGGTGCACGTTCCATTAGCGTACGAAAAAGGGGAAAATTTTTAAATTAATTTTTTAATATTTTTTTGTGGTATTTTTTGTATTGTAAACAGTTAAATACTTATTAAGATTGACATATTTTTTTATTAGCCGCCTTGAAATAAAAATAAAATGTGTTTGTAGAAATCCTTAAGACGAACAAAAATGTTGAACATTCATTTTTGTAACTCAGTAATTAATAATGAGAGTAAAATATTAGTTTTGTTTGTAGTAACTTAAAACTAACTTTTTCTAGTTGATCATCTTTATTGTGGGGGTGAGGGCATCCCCTCTCTCACCCCCTCAAAAGTGCTCTCTTGCAGTATTTTCCCAATTATTTGCAAACTTATAACTTGGCCAAAAACAACTAAGTAACAATTATTGAGGCTGATGAATAGTCCTCTCTAACAATGTATAACACGCGCCCCTTACATCAGTAACGCAGCTTTTATATGCATTTAAATAAATGAGAGGTGTGGAAAAAGCATTTTTTTTTTAATTTTCTTCTTTTACTGTCCCACATGTTTGTTTTAAAATTATTTGTAAATCTGAAGAAATTTCCTTTTCAACGGTGTACATCACTCCCCAATCAACGCAGCAGTAGATCTTGCATAGACGCCCCATAAATGGTCAAATTTGATATACACTCGAATCTTTATTTAAGACAACCATGCTGGAACATTACTAATACACATACTACGTTCAATGAGAGAAGCAACACACTTGGTATGGATATACAGTATACTCTCCCAAAAATATAACGAGGGGGATCCACCCGCCTATAACGCATATAACGCAGTATGTGTATTAGTACTGTTCCAACATGGTTATCTTAAATAAAGATTCAAGTGTATACCAAATTTGGCCATTCTTGGTGCGTCTATGCTTGATCTACCGCTGCGTTGAGGGGGGAGTGATATACATCGTTGGAAAGGAAATTTCTTCAGCTTTAAAAATAAGTTTTAAAACTAGACACATAAGACAATATTTACCACACCTATCATTTATTTAAATGCCTATAAAAGGTGCGCCACTAATGGGGGCGTGTTTTACATCGTTAGAGAAGATTTTTGATCAGCCTCAATAACTATTACTTGGTTGTTTTTGGCCATGTTTGCAAATAATTAGAAAAATACTGTAAAAGATCACTTTTGAGGGGGCGAGAGGGGGGATGCCCCTCCCCCCATTTAAATGAACTCAACTCGAGAAATTAAGTTTTAAGTTAATACTAATCAAAATATTTTTTTACTCACCTTGAGTATTATTTACTGAGTTACAAAAATGGTGGCCATTGGTGGGCTAAAAAAAACCGGCCATTTTTTCTTCATTATAACTTTTGAACTATACAATCGATTTTATTGGAATAAACTGCAATTGGCAGAGGATTATTCACAGTTTTGACCAAATATATTTTTATGTCTGCAATTTCAAATTGCAAGATAGCGGACGAAATTAAATTGTACCCTTCAAAGATGCGTTCTTGCCACGCACAACGAGGTCGTTCTTAAAAAAATATTTTTGTTTCAACTATTGTTTTGCTATTATACGATTGCCTTGCCAGTTATGTCCCTTCCTTATAAATTCATTACTAATAAAAACACCCAGGTGAGAATTTATTGCTTTGATCATGATCATAGGTTATAACTATCTAAAAGTTTAAGATGGCGGACAGAATCATACTTCGTTCTTCAAAATGGCGTGTTTATTTTTATTTTCCGAAAATGTTTTCATTTTTTTCATATTTTATGTAGAGAAGCACTACTCTTCCCCACACAACGAGGTGCAAATTAGTAAAATCGGTGCGATAGTTCTCAAAAAATGAATTTTTGTTTCAACCATTGTTTTACAGAATATAGGATTGCATTGCCAATTCTGTCTGCATTAATTTTCTTCTAAATTCGTTATTACGAAACCGATTTTAGTGAAGCAAAAAAAAATCACGGTAAAAATTGATTGCTCTTTAAAGATTATAATCAAAATTTGTCGATGTCTTAGAATTTAAGATGTCGGACAGAATTATACTTGATTCTTCAAAATGGCGTGTTTATTCTTTTTTCCGAAAATGTTTTAGTTTGTTTTTAAATACTATTTTGTAGTATTTTTTAGGTAATAAGTAGTATTTTTCTATGAATTAAAAAAAAACTAAAACATTTTAGGAAAATAAAAATAAACACATCTAAACATTCTGTCCGACATCTTAAACTCTAAGATGGCAGCAAATTTTTATTATTTAATCTTTAAAGAGCAATCAATTCTCACATGATTTTTTTTATTTCACTAAAATCGGTTTAGTAATAATGAATTTATAAGAAAGCTATGTTAAAAAAATTGGTTAACCTAATAATACTGTTTTATATATACACAAACGAATGGTTTGTTAAAGTTTACAATAACTATAGCTTGATAAATACTGTTAGATTAACAAAACATTTTATAATCCTGCCAGGCTGATTCGATTAACCTAATAATGGATATTGTTAAAATTAGATTGTTTTATAGGTTTTGATTGTGGTGGTGTGGAGTCAATTAAGATCGTCAGTCAATCACAAATCAGTCAACTAATTTTTTGCATTAGGTAGCCAGCCCTTCTAAATCTTTCCTTTCCACAAATTTTGAGAAAATAAAATGCAGCAGTATGTCACCAAAGTGCTATAATAAGTGACAAGATGTCGATAGCCAAACAAAATCTACCTATCTATCACTCTTCTCTGTCTTTTGCCGTGTTCATCCATCTAGTTCCCGCGTATTGTTTCAAATCGACCGGTCATCTTATTTGGGGTCTTTTCATACTTCTTTTATTTTCCCAAGGTCTCCAGTCTACAATATATTTATTCCATCGATCGTCTTTCTGGCTGATAGTATGACTGACAAATTTTGCTACTTCTCCTCTGATATCCCTTACTTTTGTTTTATTCCTTATCCATGCATTCCTTTTTCTATCTGTTAGATTTACATGTAACATTTATCTTTCCATTTATCTTAGTGTTTTTGTTACCTCATCCATGTTTAATTTTGTAAGAGTCCAGATCTGGGATCCATAGGTAAGTATAGGAAGGATACATTGGTTATACACTTTCGTTTTGAGGTACTGAGGATATTTTTTATTTTTTAGTATGTAGCTTCACCAACCGAATGCTGCTCAGGCCAATCTTACTTGTCTCTTGATTTCAGCTGTTTGGTTTTCTTTTTTTACTTTAATAATAATTTTTCCCAGGTATATATGTATATTGCTCTACCAGACTGTTCTATTTTATTTTCCTTTGGTTTATTAAATAGGTAAAATAAACTTGCTCACTATAGTAATTTATGATTAAATCTTGTTTAAAAATATTTTTGCCACTTACCTGCCAGAACTGTAAAATAAAAGAGCAATGAATCGCTCGACGCCTGTTTGGATGTAAGGCTTTTGAAACTTTTTTGTGACCCAAAATAATAATTTTTTTCTGATTGAGGAAAATACACAACTTCTGCAACAGGTAGTTTTTTCGTATCGCTAATCTTTTCTTCGATTATAGTTTCTGTTAATTTTTCATCCATTTTGTTAACTTACGCGTTTAATACTACCTCAGAAAATCCATTGAAATTTAAAATTATCATTTGCAAATATGTAAAATGTTGCCGTTAAGTGGGGTGACTTAATGAAGATTTTCCACGAAAAGTTGATCTTGATGAATAATAGGAATATTTTAACTCTAAAAATTTTCAATATGCAAAATAGTTAGTCCACAATAGTTGGGAGCCTAAGAAATAATTCGGGTCTTGTCTGCATTTTCGCGTACCGTGATGAAATTTGGCACAAAGATAGTAGACACCTAGAGATTCCATTTTCAAAGTAGTGCTTCGACGGAATCCCGTGCAGAGCTCTTGGCCTGTATCTTTACAGAGGCGTACTTGAGGTAGGACAGGAAAAATGGATAAACTAAATATAAAACTCATTTCGCGTATAATTTGTTGTTTGTTTTGCCTTATACCTATGTAGCATATAAATTCAAAAAATCTATAAAAATTAAAAGTGGTCTTTTTAAGGCGGGGTGAGCAAAACGAAGGAGGCTAAATTGCTAAAATCGTGTTCCGTCTCAAGTGGTCGTGTAGGGTTTTAGCTAATTTGATATTCTAAACCAACACAATAGTCCAGGCAATGAATGGCCATTGAGGTATATGTTAAGGGTAGTTAGGACGTTAACATATCAAAAGTCCCCACCCGTAGCCCTCCCGCTTCAGTGGCGGAGTGGGGTGAAAAGTTGCAATTTTTGGGATTTTTGCCTATAACTCGATTACGGCGCGTTGTACAAAAAAAATGTTTTATTACAATATAAAGAGCATTAAATTGCCTACAATATAGTTATGCTATACCTTATCTCTATTTATAACAGTTTATAAGATAGTGGCCACCAAAAACCATTAATTTTTGAAAAACACATTTTTGCCTCTTATTTTTAATCAAACTTGTTCATCTAACGCTTTTGTTTTTAATTTTAGGAGAAATTTATCAATGTAAACGCTGTAGACCAATCAATTTACTTAAAAAATGTGTAGCTCTTACTAATTTATTATAACTTATCAAAAGTTACAGCAATTTGCAATTTTTAACCAGATTTCGCAAATTTTACAAATGCAAATCAAAATCTTGTTATTAGCTCACACATATACTATACTATAGTAGTGTGAGCTATGGTGATCCTAATTTTTTCGAGAAAAAAAAAGTTGCTCCGATTTCAAATTTTTTTATATATCTTTGCGTTTCAGATGATTTTGAAACTTTTTTGTCGCGCCGTCTGTCTGTCTGTCTGTCTGTCTGTCTGTATGTCTGTCTGTCTGTCTGTCTGTCTGTCTGTATGTCTGTCTGTAACGACCAACGCGCATAACTCAAAAACCTATTGACCGATTGGTACCTAGGCTGGGTCTTGGGTCGAGATGGTCCCATTTAAAAATGAACAAAATCCACCGAACACAAGCCAAATAAAAGGGTGGGGAAGATTTCAAAAATTAGAGTTTATGTGAAAATATGGCGTGTGTGATATCAAATGAAAGGTAATTGAGTATGGATTTAAACAAAATACATTTTAGTTTTTTTTCTTCAAAAAGGGTGGTGGTAGATTTCAAAAATTAGAGTTTACGTGAAAATATGGCGTGTGTAATATCAAACGAAAGGCAATTAAGTCCGGAGTTAAACAAAATACATTTTAGTTTTTGTTTTTCTAAGGGAGGGGGTAGATTTCAAAAATTTGAGTTTAAGTCAAAATATGGCTTGTGTGGTATCAAACAAAAGGTAATTTAGTCTGGAGTTGAATAAGATATATTTCAGGTTTTAGTTTTATTAGCTCGCACGTACACTATAACTATAGTAGCTAGTGTGAGCTTAGGGGCCCATATATTGGCAGAGTATTTTTTTGTATCTTTCAAAAGTGATACCTTTGATAAAATAAACTAAATAAATATATTTTATTATTTGAATAATCTTTTGTTGGAAAAAAATAATCAAACTATGAGGTGGTTTTTGAGTGACCATCCTTAAAGTACGTAACGTACAAAGTGACCTTGCGTTACAGTCAATGATTTTTAATCTGTTTTTTCTTCATATTGCGTTACGTGGGGTTTAAAAAATTCTAAGTTTCTGCGTTACGTAATTTAAGAACTTTCCCTGATAAGGTCCTTTTACTGCATGAAGTTGTTTGGCAAAGAAGATCCTCAATTACTAAACTAACCTTACCAACCAACCGAATAAACTGACCTAACCTAACCTAAATGAACCAACTATTGTAAAGGATTAGTCAGATCCATCAAGACCTATTATTTAGGCAAGTTTTGCACTGTTGTTTTGTTAGATTCTTCAATTCAATTCTTGTTGTTTTTGATAGATATAACATTACAAAAAGAGACGCTTTTGTATGGAAATATTAGTTTATTTTATTTTTGATAATCTAAATTAGTGTAAGTCAGGAATTTATTTCCAATCCCAAAAACAGAGATTGTCTTATAAAATTACTAAGGAAAGACTTTAAATAAAGTAGAATCACAACGCTGCAAACATCACAGGATATTGTGAGCACTGCAAATCCAAACTCCATGCAGCCATCATTGTAGAAGATAGATCTTGCGGTAATTCCGGTCGCAAATACTCCACCCGACCACAATATTTTGTTTATAAATCTTGTCAGGGAAGAAGTAGAAACCCATGTATATTCCATCTACGAAATGCAGCAGCTAGAACTAAAAGAAATATTGTTCCTGTATGCTTTTCCTGATTGCAATTGAACAACGGAGGCATTTTGGAGGGGTCAGACTAACTAGAGACTTTAAAAAAATTCAGAAGTGCAGCCCAAACCCAAGAAAGCCAGACAAAAAAAAACACTTATAATTCTATTAATTGCAAACATTTTCACATCACCTTTATCCAAATATTACTCTGATCAATTTTGGCATCTCCCAAGTGTGGTAACGACTAAACAACATTAACTTAAAACATAATTTTAAACTATAGGTTGGGAATCTAAAGCAAACTGTATATTTTCAGCCTTCACCTAATATTCAGTAGCATCAAAATTTTTTTTAGATGCTTAACTAACTACAGCAACATCAATTGTAGTTGCAAAAAGATGTTCATTACATTATCCCATTTATGCCACAATTGTCAGAGAAAATTTTTAAAGAGTGTGTCCGTTAATCAATTATAAAGAAGATAAAGAAATCGAGCCAGAAATTCAAAAAAGCCCAAAATACAAAATAATTATAATAATACAAATTATAAACATTGTCACATCACCTTTATCGAAATATTACCATGTACAGAATTGCATCACTTTTTGTATCATCAGATATATAAGTTTTCTTTATATTCAATATCCAATGTGATTTTTAAATTTGTAGGCATAGTAAATACAATCGGTTAAGAATGCTTTTAGGAGGCTAATTGGTATAAATCAATCTAAAAATGGTTTGTGATTTACGCCACGGATTATTAAAAATGCCTGACCAAGCCTTACTTAATAAAATTTGATAAATTAAGTAAAAGTGGACTCAAATTTCTAAAATTTTAATGTATAAACATAATCTGCCAATTCTTGGATACCAAAGCATGCATACAAAGCATAATGAAGTATTAAATAACTGTATTTCGTTGATTACTTCTTAACATGAAAAAGTCATGAAAGAGGTTTTATCTATAATTAAATTTGTTATCGATTGCTGGTACTCTATACCGGGTCTATCTTTGAAAATGCATTTTTTTAGTACAACTTGCCTGTTTCGTTTCATTTTCTACCTTTTTCCACCGATTCAATCAGCGGAAAAAATATTAAAATTTTAGTACTTAACCGACCTTGTAGTTTTGATAATAACAAAGTTGGCAATATTGCCTACTTTAATTTGAATAGCCTGTATATTTGATTATCAGTTTAACTTTCTACTGTATATTATCTTATTTTGGAATTACTGGGAAAAATGTGGAAATAATTATCTAGATTTTTAAAATATATTACTAAACATCTTCCAATTTCTCTTTAATTTTAACACATAATTTAAAGTTCAACATCATCAAATATGTATAAGATATTACTAAAGGTTAAAAATTTAATGTATTAATGCAAGTACAACTGGTTCCTAAAAAAAAAAATAGAAATTTTTCTTGATTTAAATTTTTTATATATTGAAAAAAATAGCCTGTTTCTTCCTGGAATTACCAAACTAAGTATGCATTATACCCGTTATTAGAAAGACGTTTTTCTAGTGATAATGTGGTTAAATTAAGAAGGTATCTTAACCTGCATTACCGGTATAAACAAAAGTCTGAGACTACCACTTTTTATATGATTTTTTAAAAATATTATAAAATTACGCGAACTTAAATTTTTATATTCTAGCCTGTGCCCAGCAGACAAAACTGCCAATTAACGCAGTGGCTACTATAAATAATTTAAAAACACAGTAAAAATGACAACAAAGTAGTTGTTGCCCAATATGTACGTTTCTAAAATAATAAAGATGTAGCGCGTACTACAGAAATAAGTCCGGCAAATGGTTTATAAAGGAAAATATAGTGATTTAATTAAGATGTTAATTTGACATATCTAAAGTTATTTGAATTTGTGGTTTTTTATTTTCGAAAATTGAAGCTGTACCAATATTGTTGTAATGTGCTGACTTTTGTATATTGAATTGTAAAGTTGTCATAAAAATAATTACTTAAAATTATTATAAAAACTTTACTTACTACTAAAACTATTGTATTTTTAACAGTTTAAACTTTTTTTTTATTTTTAAAAAATATAAATAAAAGCTAAGAATGTTTTATTTGGTATATCTTTTTTTTTAATATTGTTGTCTAAGAAATCCATTTACTTTTGATTTTTTTAATAACGAATTATTTATAACAAGCCCCCTGTATTCCTACCATGCATATGTCACACCTATCCAGCAATTTTGGTTTTAGAGAGCAACATTTTGGTTATATTGAATTGTAACACATTATCTTGCATAACTAAGCTTTTGGAATCTTTTTTTCAACTCAACACCCACCCCAAAAATTTTATAATATAATTTTTTTTTTTTTTGAGAAAATAAATCAATATATTTTTTTTATTACAAAGTGTTATATTTTATAAAAAACTAAATCTATATGGGGTTCATCTTGCCAAATAATGAAATAAAAAAAAAGGTTTTAACTTCAATAAATTTTATTTCACAGGAAGAATTTTCCGTGACAATATTCTTCTACAGTTTTATATTTTCACTTATTTTAAACCTCTTTTAAAAATATTCTTTTTATCCCTAATATGCGCCTATTTGGCTTTTAAACCACTTTTAAAAATATTCTTTATATTCCTAATATGCGCATATTTACTAGCTAAACCTAAACCTAGAGTCGAATAAGCCTTAATTAAAATGGATCTTACTTGAAAAATTAATAACCACAGTCCAGTCAAACTTTTTTTTATCTGTACATCCAAATTTTTCCAACTATTTGTCAAGTCTCTAACTCTGATTAGAATCCTTATTCGTCGAAATTCATACTTCTGAGCATAGTTCTAATTCGTCACAATTCTTAACTTGGGATTAATTCTAATTCGTCAGAATTCTTAATTCTGTTTATAATTCTGATACGTGACGATTCCCTCCAGAATTCTTTTGGAGACCTAAAAGAAAAACAGGTTTTTGGAACACACCTTAAGGCAACTAGGCAGAAGACTAAATGATTGGGTAATTGATTACTTCTAATTAATAATAAAAAAACAAAAATTAAATAATTCAACTGATAAATTACTAAAATTAATGAAAATTTACTATAGTTATGCTTTAGTAATTTAATGTTCAAATTTGTCAAATAAATGGCCATTAACTATGACAATCTGAACAGCCCAACTGTCAATTAGTTAATATCATTACTATTATTATTATTTTACCTACAAACGATTGATAAAGAAAAATAGAGATTTTGACTAGCGTGAACGCCCCTTAACATATAACGAAAATTAATAATCAAAAGTGACTACCATTTAATCCTATATATATATATTTTTTCTAAAACAAGAAGCAATAAGCTGTTTAAAGAAAAATTGGCCAAACTGAGTCGTAATTAGCTTATAGAAAATCAAAATTTATGAAGTAAATTAGGAAATATGGACTTACCAATTTAGGTCGGGCTGCGAATCACAAAAAGAAAACTTCTTTTAAACACAAAACCCAGTTTTAAATATCCCTCTGGGATCGTTTTACTGACGTAAAAATAACTTAGCTTTTGGTTTAAAATATATAAAAAATCTTTTAGAGATTTGCTTCCTGCGCTTCTCACAGCATGGAAGTTTGTAAAAATGTCCCTCCTAAAGGGTTTCCATTCTCCTTTATAGGTTCGCATCCCCCCCAAAAGTGATCCATAAATCCATAAAATTCGCGAATTTTCGAGATTTTTAAAGAAATGAAAAACAGAGACAACAAGATAAAAACTAATGAGAAATAAGGATCGGAACACTCTTCCAGAAAGTGTGTTTCCGGTTGCCATCTTTATTTCCAATCCAAGAATTAATCAAAATTCACACCTAAAGTTAACACTCTTAGAGCACACATGTGTAAGAAAAGGACAAAGAAACTAAAGCCGTACAAGTGGTCAATTTTGGAGCCTTCGAAATTGCGTACCATGTTTCAGAAAAATTACCATATTGCCATGTCTTAAACAAAGTGTTTCCATTTCAGGAAAAGTACTCTTGAAAATAAAAAAATGAAAGGGTCTTGACTAAAATCAGCCAATTGGGACTCTATTCAGTCCAAATAATTATTTAGACACTTAATTAGTATACTTGATTGTGCAAGAATAAATTAGGAGTTCCGAAAGGTGCTAGGAAATTCACGACGACCAGAGCGGCAACGCCGCATTTATCGCGATTGTTTTCACAGGCACAATAGACGGTACGATTTTTAGTGTAATGTTTTGATTTTGAACTCGCGACAATAAGTTATTCGAAATAATTATTACTAAATAATACGTTAAATGTTTCCTGATCAAAGAAATGAATTAAGTGTTTTGTGGAACTAACCTAGGAATAAAAGAAGAATAAAACAATTGATGGAACAGAGCATTGAAAGTCAGGTAGGTAAACAATAGTAAAATAGATAAATCTAGGTACTATAACTATTTTATCTTTATGTTTTAGTCTATGAAATAGCCGTGGACTGACGTAATGCTTATAGATAAAATAGCTAACTCCTAGGAAATGTCGTAGATCACTGCGAAAAAGAGTAGACAAAATTATAGACAAATGGGCTAGGAAATAGATGAACTAGACTACTGAATATAAATATTGACGATGCAATACAAATAATATATGACGGATATGGCGTTTTGTAAAGAGAAATCAGGTAGGTCCAAATTTGTAAGTAGAAAATAGACAAATAGATAAATTACCTACTTTGGTCTATTTTAGACTAACCAAAGCTACCACAGACATGAAAATTTGTACGTCTATAAACGATGGGATGAAGAAGATAATACAACCACAACGAAGTTTGAGATGTTTACAGAAAGGCAATTATAACTTAATTTTGATGTGTCACTAGACAAATAGAAAAACTAGACAACCAGAGAAGATTATGTATGGTTGAATAGAAAATGGTTAAGAAGCAAGAGATCTTATGAAGGTATCTCCAATGACATAAATAGAAAATAGGTAAATATATTAATTACTTGCTTTTATCTATTTTAGATAAGGAGAAAATAGTCAGAGGTACAAGCGTTAGATAATGGTTGAAAGATGACATGTAGAAGATAAAGCAATTAAAAACAAATCCAAAGCACCATCATGGAATCAGAAAGGCAATGAACTAATGCCAAATAGGTACTGAGGGTCAAACAACATGCTTAAGTGTTAAATTTAAGTATTTGATATTTTGTTTTTTTTTAGTTCTTATTTTGAGTCTCAAAAACAATAAATAAATATTTTATTTTGGCTAATTGATTACTTTAATTAAATACAAATAACAACTAAATAAATGTTGGCTCTAAACTTTTTAATATTTGGCGTACGTGCTAGTCAAATTTATTATGAATTGATGAATAAATTAATTATAGCATATACTTTAATTTTTACAGTTAACAACAAAGAAAAAGAATACCATTAGTCTCTGCAAACTAGTTTTACCTTAGTATTCCAAAAACATGTCTTTCAGTTCCAGCAGGACTCTCTCCCTGTTTCCGTTCTTCCTGCAGTTTGGCTTTACCAGTTATCAGGTAGTTTCTATTAACTTATTATAATTAGATGTACAAAACGCATACTGGTTAATGACTTCAGCCTAACTAATCTAATCTCTTCAGTTAGTTTAATTTTAGGGCAAAAGGGACGAAAGAGGTATACAAGAGGAGGTTTTTAAATATTTAACTGAAAGCATTAAAGATTACTATTGGTGAGGTCAGGCCTTCTGTAGAAAATAAAATATACCGAAGGACCACTCGAGATAGCTCGAGAAAAACGTGTGGGAGTTAAGAGGGACTGTATCTTTCCACAGGGCTCCGACAGCGAAAAAAGAGCCTAAAAACTTATTTACTAAAAATACCGTAGCAATGAAAAATTATCAAGAAACGACTTACCATTAGATGTCTTTCGTAGCTACTTGGCTGGCCAGCCCGATTATACGCGAAGTACCAGACTCTCCATTGTTCTATAGTTCAAAATGTTCCAAACACTAATATCTAATAAACTAAAGCGTAAAATTAATAGTTTCCACAATTTTAATATAAAATAATAGCGGTGCGGTGACTTTACTTGCACGAGGCGCGTGGTTGAGTTGTTCGCTCAGACAATCGGCGTTTTCGTCTGCTAGGCCGAATTTAGCCGCTTATCTCAAATCCTTCATTGCTGGAAGAAGCGCGCGAAGTGTAAATTTAAAATATGGAAAGATATAGCGTAAAGTAAATCAAAATAATATTCTAGAAACGCTTGTAAGCGTAGAAAATGTAACCCAAAAATATTTAAAAACTAAGAGAGATAGCTTCTCTAATTTTAAGTGAAAATTAGAGAATATGATTATTTACAAAAATAAAAACAAGTTGGGAAACTTGTTCATTCGGCCCACCAAAATGAGCATCATTTTTCGGTAGGTGAATCTGAATCAATTGGAAGGGGGCAAAGCTTGACTAAAGGTCGTTTAAAGATACCGGACGCGGTACGAACATTTGCCACCCTAGCGTGCCCATCAGGCCCTTTAAAATTTTCAATAATGCGACCTACCCGCCATTGAAGGGGCGGTGATAACTCGTCTTTGATAAGAACGAGGGTACCTATTTTTGGCTCTGCGCATGGTTCCAACCATTTATTTCGTACTTGAAGGGTATGTAAAAATTCTTGGCTCCAACGACGCCAAAAATCGGCTTGTATTCGTTGGACCAAGTTCCATCGCGATAACCGATTCTCAGGTTTACTTGAAAAATCTTCATCAGGAACAGAAACTAAAGGTCCATGTGTTAAAAAATGTCCCGGTGTTAAAACCTGTAGATCGTTGCAGTCGGTAGATTGCGGGGTCAAGGGGCGAGAATTTAAAATCGCCTCAATTTGACAAAGAACCGTGTACAACTCCTCATAACTTAGAATTTGCGAGCCAATGGTACGAATTAAGTGAGTTTTTACTGATTTTATCCCTGACTCCCAAAGACCGCCGAAGTGGGGAGCTGATGGAGGGATAAAATTCCAGGCGATAGCTTGTTGCGTGCAAGCATTTCTTGCAAGATCAAGCAATTCTTTGCTTGATTTAACGAAATTTGTGCCATTATCTGAAAAAAGAGTTTTTATGTAACCTCTTCGGGCAACAAAGCGACGTAGCGCAGCTAAAAAAGCGTCCGAAGTTAGATCTGACACTAACTCGAGATGTAAAGCTTTAGTATTTAGACAAATAAAAAGGCAGATATATGCTTTTTCTGTTTTTACACCTCTGTGTTTACTGAGAGTGATAGGTATAGCACCACTAAAATCTACTCCACTAAAAGTAAAAGGCTTTTGTGGAATCAAGCGGTAGGACGGAATTTGTCCCATGATTTGCTCATAAGAATGCGGTTTGACGCGAAAGCAACGAACACATTTGGATAAAACCGTTTTAATTAAGCGTTTGGCAGATAAAATCCAAAAAATTTGACTAATGAGATATTGGACTGTTTGCACTCCGACATGCAAATATTTTTTGTGCATATATTCAATAAAAATATAAGAAAGTCTACTTTCCTTGGGTAAAAGAAGAGGATGTTTTTGTCCGTAAGAAATAGTCATGGCTTGTTGAATGCGTCCTCCAACTCTTATAAGACCATCCTGGTCTAAAAAGGGATTCAATTTTTGTATGGGTTTTATGCATTTTTTCTGGTTTTGAAGGTTAAGAATTACTTCAGAAAAGTATTTTTGTTGTTCGTGCTTAGCCAAACATTTTAAAGCGTTAAAGAGATCGATGTAATCTATATTTGTCTTTTTTCTGACGTCTGCGGATAGTCTACAATTATTTATGAATCGTAAACTGCGGGCTAAAAGTAGTTGAATAGCGTAAAAATCGGATTTATTATTTAAAAGCGAATCTAAAAAATTTTCCGTTATTCGGTCACAAGAAATCAGAGCAACATTTTTTCGTTCCTCAGTCTCTAAACTGTCATTTATTTTGACTTGCGGGGTTTTTGTTGGCCATTTATCGAAAGATTCTTGTAAAAAACTAGGGGCGGCCCACCATAGGGGATGATTTAAAAGCTCACTCGGCGAGCAGCCGCGGCTGGCTACATCGGCACTATTGAGAAAGGTGGGGGTATATAACCAACATTCTGGATTAATATTATCTTGGATAAGACTAACACGATTTGCGACAAAAGTTTTCCATTTACTTGGATGGGATTTTATCCAGTGTAAAACAACCATTGCGTCCGAAAAAGCGTAAATATTATTTATTGTGAACCTTTTTATGAATATATCATATGTATATTTTAAGACATCAGATAAAAGAGTAGCGGCTAGAAGTTCTATTCTCGGAATACTAACAAATTTTTTAAGTGGAGCGATGCGACTTTTCGCAAGAACAAAATATATGTGATATTTAGCGTTTCGTAAGACACGTAAGTATATTACGCATGCGTACCCTCGTTCACTCGCATCACAAAAACCACAGAGATCGATGGATTCGGCGTTGGTGATGTCAATGTGGCGGGGTAAACTAAATTTTTCTAAAACTTGAAATTCCGATTGATAGAGTGTCCACTGACGAACTATTTCTAAAGTAGGCGTGTCGTCCCAGGAAATACCAAGTAACCAAATTTGTTGAATCAAATATTTTAAAGTGAATGTTACTGGGGTAAGATACCCATGGGGGTCATAGCAGCGTGCTAAAAAAGAGAGAAGCGTCCTTTTAGTACAGCTTTGCTGATTAGGTAATATGTTAAATCGAAACTCGTCGTAGGAAGGATGCCAGCACAGGCCTAAGACCTTAGTGACGTCATCCGAATCGAGAGATAAAACTGCGGGGTTGACTAAGGAGGGATCTAAATGAGAGATCACTTCTGAGCGATTGCTAGACCATTTGTGTAATTTCAAGCCAGCGTTTCCTAACAATTCCGTAAGCTCATGCTGCAAATTTAACGCCTCTTGAACCGTTTTACATGAAGTAGTGACGTCATCAATATAGGTATCGTTAAGTATAACTTTAGCAGCGTGAGGGTAGTTATCATATTCGGACTCAGCTAAGTGCTGAAGGGTGCGTAAAGCGAGATATGGTGAACAGTTCACTCCGTAAGTGACAGTTCGTAGTTTAAAAACGGAAACTTTGTCATTAGGGTTAAACCGCCAAAATATTTTTTGGTATTTTTGATGATCAGGGTTGATATTTATACCATGATACATTTTTTGAATATCGCAGGTGAGCGTCACAGGGTTAAGGCGAAAATGTAATAATATTTGAATAATATCTTTTTGTAGTTTTGGACCCGATAATAATACTTGATTAAGCGAAATATGCGTAAAAGGGTCAGTAATACTCGCATTAAAAACTACCCTTGTCTTAGTAGTGATAGCTTCATTTTTAACAACAGCGAAATGTGGAATAAAATAGCTGTCTGAATCGTCTTCTTTTTCTGAGTCATAGTCCATATGACCCAATTCCAAATATTCATTCATAAATTTAGAATATTCACAATACAAGTTTTTATCGCGAAGTAGTTTTTTTTCTAAAGATAAGAAACGATTTAGCGCGACTTGTTTTATTGCAGGAAACTTTGGTGGATTTTCAAATGTGCGAAAGGGAAGGGAGACAGTATACCGGCCGTTTTGATTACGCGACACGCTCTGTTTAAAATAATTTTTACAAATTTCATCCTCTGGTTTCAAATGAGTTTTTTGGGGGACGCAGTCGGTTTCCCAAAATTTTGAAATTAATTGCGAAAGCGAGTCATTTTCATTTTGACAAAAAAGAGCATTAATTGGCGGGGTAGAAATTAAGGGTTGATTTATTTGTCCCATCAAAATATAGCCGAAAATAGTTCCCATAGCAAAGGGATGATTTGGATCATCGCTAGCGATTTTTTCACCCTGTATAATTAGTGGAAAGAGATCCATACCAATTAGTAAATTTACAGGCGAAGGGTTGTAAAAAGTGGGATCTGCTAAGGGTAAATTTTTTATAAAATGCCAATTTTCTGTATTTATTTTTACTGACGGTAAATCAGTACAAACCTTTTGCAAAATAATCGCTTGCGTAGACACAAAAATATCTGGTTTTTAAAAATTACAAATTTTAATAAAAATCGATCCTAGATCAGAACTAAGAGAGTTGCCTCCAACCCCCTGTATATTTGAACATAAGGGTTGTCTGGGAAGGCCCAATTGTTGCGCCAATTTTTGAGAACAAAAAGTGTTTTGCGAACCGCTGTCTAAAACGGCTCTAACTGTTTGAAAGTTACCGCGGACATCTTGAATTTTTACGAGGATAGTTGACAATAAAACTTGCGATTGCGCAGAAATAAAACCACAATGCGTGGGGTTAGAACCTGAAGGAGTTGCGATTGGTACTTTAGATTGGTGAATTAGATGACGTCGAAGTAAAATTTTGATTATTTTGAGAAGAGGCACTTTGAGGGAACTTATTTTGAGTAGAGTAATTTTGAAGCGGACAATCAGTAGCCGGGGATCTAAAACTTTGCTGGCTGGCGAAGTAACCACGTGGTGAGCTACTTGGAGATGCGTTGGGAGACATATTAGAGAGATTTTGTGAGAAATTCACGTTAGCATCAAAATGTGATCTATTTTGATTTTGAGAATTAGCGCAATTATAATTTCGCTCAAAATGAATTAATGAGTGATGTCTTTGATTACCAGGGCAATAGCGACATGAGCGTAGACTTTGACAAGAATTTGTTAAATGTATTGAGCTTAAACAATTTAAACATAGTTTTTTATTTTTAGCGTAAGAATAGCGTTCGTAGGGAGATTTACCTTTAAATGCGTTACATAAATATATTGAATGTGTGTTAGAATCACAAAAAGCGCATCTATCTTTAGAATGAGTATTTTCCGTACCAAGGAGCGTTTTTGTATAATAAGGAGAGGCGTTATTTTTATAAAACTGTTTATTATTTTTAAATCTATTTTTAGATTGTAGCGAATAAAGCGAATTACATTGAGTTTCAAGGAAATGATAAATTTCTTGATATTTGGGCATTTCATTAGACCTAGAATTAGCTAGTTCAAAGCGCGAAAGTAGTACCTCAGGCAATTTATCTAGTAAAATGTTGGCGAGCGGAAAACACCATTGATCAGTGTCGTAATTTAGAGTTTTTAAAGCCTCAATGTTTTCTGAAAAAACATCAAGCAGCGTGCGCAGCGTTTCTGGATTGTCGTCTTTGAGAGCGGGAAAATTATACACGGAGCGCCAATAAGTTTGAGCCGATAAGCGGGGGTTATGATAGCGTTTTAGAAGCGTATTGTAAGCGATTATATAATTAGCGTCGGTTATTTGTAAATGTTTAACTACGTTTAAAGGCGGTCCTTTTAGGTAGGACAGTAACAAATTAAATTTAGCGTTCGTAGGAATACTAGGATTATTGTGTACAGAACTATTGTACATATCTAGAAAGGTTGGAAACTTAGTGTTGTCGCCATGAAATTCGACAATGCGCAGTCTTGGCATTAAAGACGCCATAAAGCGGTCTGGATCAGAAGAATTTGAAATTTGCGTTAAGTTTTGAGGTTGAGGAGCTTCAATTTTCACCTCAAATAGTTGTTTTTGAATTCTTTTAATATCATAGAAGCTGTCGTCAAACTCAGTAAGGCGTTCATTTTCTTCTTCCAGTCTCTCCGGACTTGCCGAATAAGCCTCTATTATTTGATTTTGATAAATAAAAAATGATTCTTTCATTTCATCAAGGTCGATAAGTCGAACCTGTAAACACGGTTTTTTTGTATCATCCGTTAGGCAAGCATTAGCTAAGTTATGAAGAGTATTAATGCGATTATGTTGCACATTACGGAGTGCTTCTAACTTCTTAAGTTGCGTACTCATTGTGATGTTTTTAAAAAACTCCGTTAAAACAGGTGAACGATTAGTTTCCGAAATTTTTAATATTTAAAAATTAAAAGCGTTTAAAAAGAAAAGAGAATAGGCGATAAAAAATATAAACAAGTCTCATTTACCTCTCTAATATCGTGGTGTTGGAAACTTTTCCTACTTGCAGTCGACGCCAAGCCAAAAAGAGGTAGGAAATGCGCGAAAACAATGCGCGTTCGGTACTTTTTTACTTGTTATTTTTACTGCTAGCACAGCAAACAGATCAAGGTCATGCGTATTTATTAAAAATTTTATTTTTAACAAAATGCGATTTAGACTTTAATTTTTCCCGGGGTCCTGTTATCAGGCTCGAACCTGGACCAAATGGTGAGGTCAGGCCTTCTGTAGAAAATAAAATATACCGAAGAACCACTCGAGATAGCTCGAGAAAAACGTGTGGGAGTTAAGAGGGACTGTATCTTTCCACAGGGCTCCGACAGGGAAAAAAGAGCCTAAAAACTTATTTACTAAAAATAGCGTAGCAATGAAAAATTATCAAGAAACGACTTACCATTAGATGTCTTTCGTAGCTACTTGGCTGGCCAGCCCGATTATACGCGAAGTACCAGACTCTCCATTGTTCTATAGTTCAAAATGTTCCAAACACTAATATCTAATAAACTAAAGCGTAAAATTAATAGTTTCCACAATTTTAATATAAAATAATAGCGGTGCGGTGACTTTACTTGCACGAGGCGCGTGGTTGAGTTGTTCGCTCAGACAATCGGCGTTTTCGTCTGCTAGGCCGAATTTAGCCGCTTATCTCAAATCCTTCATTGCTGGAAGAAGCGCGCGAAGTGTAAATTTAAAATATGGAAAGATATAGCGTAAAGTAAATCAAAATAATATTCTAGAAACGCTTGTAAGCGTAGAAAATGTAACCCAAAAATATTTAAAAACTAAGAGAGATAGCTTCTCTAATTTTAAGTGAAAATTAGAGAATATGATTATTTACAAAAATAAAAACAAGTTGGGAAACTTGTTCAACTATTATTTTTCCCTTTTTGGTGAATAGGCTCTTTTCACAGCAACCTCATTGTTACGTGGCAAATCTTGCCCGTAACAAAAGTGTATAATATGTCCTTATAACTGGTGGCAAGTTTCATTGCTCTAGCTTTACATTTGAATTTTATACAGAATTTTAATGAGATAGAGGCATTTACAAATAGAAACTCTGTATTTTTCTCTGCACTGGGTTCGAGATGAGCACCGCTTCGTAAAATAATACTACAGTGGTGTACTATATTCGTTCCAAGGTTCATTATAGTACGCAAAAATGCAAACAAATGTGGTTTACGCTCCCAACTACAAGATTCCCACCTAAAATTCTACATGTAAATATGCACGGTGTCTTAAAAGTACCGGAACGCATTTTTTTGCACAGTACACCAATTTGTTCCTTTAAAAAAAGTACAAACAAGGTTAAACAAATCTACTCTCTCTCTTTTTCTCTCACAGAACACCACGTGTGATATTGACACAGTCTCTTATTATAAATATTAACAGGTGAACTGGTAATTTAGACAAAAATTATTTAAAATGATCTGGGGACTTTTTAAAACTTTTGTAATAATCAGCTCAAAATACTAAATTTCTAAATTACCTTTTTTGTTGCTAAATAATAGTAATTAAACCTAAAATTAAATTAGCTCGCTTAACTACATCATGCATTTTAGCGTTGTTTGATGGCCATCAAACAAAAATTGTAGCAAATATTTAACTTTAAAAGCACAAGTCCTGGGTAATATAATTTTTGAATCACTGCTGAATATTTCACAGCAAAAGCTGACCTACTTTCACAGCGGAGGTTTTGCTTTTTTGCAATTTTATTGTTTGTGTTACTTGGGAAGTAACTCTGACAAAATATCTCCCGGCTTTTTTTCATGTGTTAGTGAAAACTGATAACTGGAAATGAAATATTTTGGTGGCATTTGTCACTAAATCCACGAGCCATGAGCCATTACATTGTTTTATTAGGAAAGTCGCTGTTTTGAGATATCATCAATCAAGTCACAATAAACTTTTGCCACGTGATTTTAAAATTTCTAAAGTCATTGTCATTCTCATTTCACCCCACTTTATGTTATATTTTTATTTTTTATTATCTACCTATTTTCGGCATTATTTGCATTGTTTAATGTAACTATTTAAAGCAAGGCTGTTTTTAATACTTACTTTAAGAAACTTTTATTATTCTACTTAACTTATACAAATAGATATTCTTTATGGTATTTGGGAAAAGATTTAAGATTATACAAGTGCATCGGTCGGTAACCGCCACGTATTCCTTTATGCCTAAGTAAGATTACTCTTACTATTTTTAAGCTTTAAAGTTGTTACATAGAAAAAAAGTATCTTTAGTCAATGCAAATTGCTTTGATCCAAGAAAAAATCTGCTTTCCTATGCACGAAGACGATATGTTCTTAACAAAAAAAAAACTATTCTCTTGAACTGCTGGTTTCCGTTGAAAATAAAAGTTGCCTTTATCCAAGAAAATTGATTTATTTTGAATGGAAGCGACAACCTTCTTGTTTTCTAGTATTATACCAAGACATAATTGAAAAACAAATATCTTGGTTTAAAACGATGAGTTTGCGATAACATCTTGCACTAAAAACATTGTTATCTTTTAATATATAACTTTTCATCCGAAAAAAATTAGAAAAATAGTTTTCTTGATTTGATGAATGACAATGGAAGTCCGAAAATGATTTTTATTTTAAACAAATAATTATTTTGAAATAAAAAAAATGTATCTACTAATCTAATCTAAAAAGTTTTTTTGAATCAAAAGATTCTTTCTTGACTCGATGCATTTAATTGTTTTCTTTAAAAAAAAGATTATTTAAAGCAAAACAAACTATAATTTAATCAAGAAAACTTATTTTTCTAACTAATCGTAACAAGTCAACAATATTTTCCATTATGTAAACACAATTTTTTGAAAAGGCAATGAATTTAAGATATTTTGACATATTTATGTTCCCATAACGTAGGGAATGTAAATATGTTATGACGACACCGCCTTGTTAAAGAAAGTATCTTTAGGAAAAGTACGTATTGAACAAAAAGCCGACATTGACACGCGTTCCCGCAAGCTCAAAATACGAAATGCCGAAAGATCTGAACTTGTTGATTTTTATTTAAGAGAATATATAATTTTTATTTAAGAGAATATTAATTTTTTCTTGCTTTCACTGAAGAAAATATTGATACCCTTGTCCTGTTTTAAAAACTTAATGCGCCTGTATTCTCTAGTGCAAGAAATTATTATAATAGTTATTTTGATTTAAAGCACATTGTTTCCATATTATTTACAGCGTTCAAGATAATATTTATTTACATATCTTAATTCGAGAATAAGTTCCAGATTTTCTTATTGTTTTAAGTATTTTCTATTTGCATTTTCTTAAGTTAAAATAAATTAACTTTCCCAAAAACATTTAATTTCTTTGAACTTTCCATTGACATAAATAGCCATTTTCGTGTTCAGATGCCGGATATTTTAAGTTAAAAAATTAAAAGTCTTTAGGCAAAGTAAAGCTTTACTTGTGTTAAGAAGATATTAGTAAGACAATTTATATCTTGCTTCAAAACCACTTTTTCTTCGCTAAAGGCAGTTTGTTTTAAACGAAAACAATTTACGAAGAAAATTATTTTTTTTTCCCCAAAACAACTTTTGCTTTTGGGTCAAGATAATTTTTTCAAGAAAACTATTTTTCTTAACTAAAGAATTTCTTTTTTGCTGTGTAAGCAAATGTAAACTTGTTTTAACCATAGCGATGTTCCAACTGGCCATCGAACTGGTTATAAAACAGTACAAGCTGTACGAAGAATCCCGCGCAATAAATACATTTACAATATAAACTTTTAGTCCAGTGATGCTCATGGAATGCAAATAATACAGGGGCGGCTTGTCCATAGGAGCGCTGGTGCGCGCGCACCCCCAGCAAAAATAAGAAAAAAAATAAATACAAACTGTTATTAAATAATTACTGTTGTTTTTTATTTATTTTTTAATGATCCCGATCCCGCTAGTGGCATCTATCGGCCATTAACGGAAGTAATTAATATCTTTTCGAGTTGACGCTTGCTACCGCATACGGTGGCCTTCGATCGCCTCGCTTGAATCTAGAGATATGAGCAGTGTTGCCAACTATTGGAAAGCGAAAATCCGTAGCGTGAACGCGAAATATCTGTAGAAATCCGTAGGTTCAGACTAAAAATAAAAAAAGGTGCATTTTTTACAATTAAAAAGTTTATATTGGTTTGATTTTTTTCTTTTTTTGACAGTGACAACTTTTTTGGTTCGGAATTGCACGAGAACGGTACGGTAACTACTGCTCCGTTCTAACGGATCCAAATAAACTTTTTTGCAGTGTCGCCATTTTTTTGAACCGTTATAATTAGAAGAAATAAAAAGTACGTACTTTTTTACTCTTTTTTATTTAGTTAAGGTACTTACAAACACTAATATTTTCTAGTGCAACATACATAACGTAAAACATAGTTAAACTTTCGTGGCGCGAAGCGTTGTTTGACTCCACATCAAACAACGCGCTTCTAAATAATGTTACAACGACCGTCCGCTAGATGTCTAGAAAAATAAGGTCACTGATCCTAGCAAAACCTTTTTACAAAATGATTAAAATGTAGGAAAAAAAGTAAAGATAATAAGGACCTATTGCAATAGTGCCAGACACAAATTGTGCCGGGCACTATATTAATAGTTTCGCATTACAAACTGACAGTTGATCTTTCAAAATTGACATATCAAAGTCGAATTTATAAATCCCGTCATTTTTCCATTAATAGTGGCGTCACTATTAAATCCGGCTCGTATAATACACAAAGGCCTAATTTTGAAAGGACACAGCTGTTCTTAAAATGAGAAACTGTCAATATAGTGCCCGGCACAATTTGTGCCTGGCACTATTGCAATAGGTCCCTACTGAGGACTGATAAGGAGGAATGAGGCGCGGCCACCGTTGTGTTTCTATGTTTATCGTTTTTTAGTAAAATTGCCAAAAATCTGTAGATTTGGATCCAAAATCGGATATCGGAGATCGAAGTCCAAAATCCGTAGATCTACAGATAAATCCGTAGGGTTGGCAACACTGGATATGAGAGGGTGGGCTTGAATCTGGAGGTGCGCGTGGATTCGGCGTTCCCCTTTAATCCAATTTTTGCCACGCAATTGGATCAGAAATGCTCGGGATATCGGCCGAGAAAAGGGCTGGGTGGTGCGCTAAATCAATACACACTTGCATCGTTTTTTTATAGTTCTCAGCTGATTACTGTTTATATTATCGTTAGTGTGCGTGTATTGGGCGTAATTAAAATTTATTTACGCAGTTTTTAAGTGAATTTTATGCTGTTTTCGGCTTCTTGTTTATAATTTTTGGGTTAATTATTATCTACAAGTGTCGAATAGGTCTGAGGCAGTTATAAGTTCGGGTCCGGGTAATCCTGGAAGTAAATTCAAGACTTAATTCTGTACAAAACATTATAGCAAGCTTTTCCTCCTTTAATTTAAATCAAAAAATTGAAATTAAAAGATTAGGAAGGCCGACTCCAGAACTAGAATTATCGCAAACTTGCTCCAAAAGAAAAGAAGGTAGGAATTTTAAAAGATATTTACCAAAATAACAACTGGATTTGTGGATGTGATGTTACAAACTCGGTATTATTATTATTTAAGGACTAGGAAACTAAACAAAAAGCAGGACTGACAAAAAGGTGCGTAATATCAATTTAACATTAATTTTCAGCCGATGACCGGATAACATTGAATCAACGTATATGAACATTACAATATGAAATGGTATTTGAATCAAAAGCTAAGATAAAACGGTTTTGTACATTGAATTAATGTTATCCATCGTTGGCTAAAAACTAATATGTATGTATACTGTAGGTAATTTTTTTTGTGTAGGCATATTTTTATTTATTGGAGACCTGCTTTTTTTTACTTTGACAATCTTATTACCTAGTGGGCACCATAAGTTCTTTTATTTGGCTACAAATAAATATGCAAATTTTTTTAACTTTATTTATTTTACATTTATTTTGACTCACTTATTATAGCGCACACCCATTCTTATACTTCACGAGCCGCCACTGAAATAATAGCTTACTTAATTACTTAATTACTTTATCCTTTATATATGCACTAAAATTAAAATCATAACAAACACAGAGGAGGATATCACGATTAGAATAAACCAAGAGAAAATGGAACAAATAGAGGAATATATGGGGCTTTCCATATCAAACCGGCCATCTGCTGCTCAAGCCAATCTTACTCGTCTCTTGATTTTAGCCGTTTGGTTTTCCTTTTTTAGTTTAATAATTTGTCCCAGGTATATATGGGGCTTTCCATATCAAACCGACCACCTTTTACATTTAAAAATTTAGATTTTAATAAAAATTAATTTTTTGATTTCCCTATGAGTACCGATTACACCGAGATAAAAATTTAAAAAAAAGTTGCGATTCCTTAAATCTACAGGGTGTTTTATCTTCTTAATTGGCCAAAACATATGGAATGAATGGATAAGAAATAAAACAAAAGTAAGAAATGTCAGAGGAGAGTAGCAAAATTAAAATGGAAATTTGCCGGTTAAAATATGAGACAGAAAGACGATGGATGGACAAGTGTATTGTAACCTGAAAAATAAAAGAAGTAGGGGAAGACCCCAAATGCGATGGCGGACGATTTGAAGAGACATGCAGGAGTTAGATGGATGAACACGGCGACAGACAGATGAGAATGGAAGATATTGGGGAAGGCCTATGTCCAAAGATGGATCGAAGAAGGCTAGATAGATAGATCCTTGACAGAGTCACGTGATATTTATATACCAAGAGCCTGTGACACAGAACTCTACGTTATCCGTACCATTAAAATTCATATTCAACAAGTGTCATATTAGCGTACACAAAGGTGTGCCCACCGAAACAAATAACCAGACTTGGACCCAAGTCGCTAATTAAATTAATTGCATTGACGAAGATTAACATTAAACAGCATGAATTAGTATCATTTGAGTTTTTGTTGTAAATGAGTCATATTTACCCATTTTTTAACATATGATTACGCTGCCACACCTTCACCTGAGTGGGACACAGGCACACGCTTTTATTGTAATATACAGGTAAAAGTAAATCTACATAATCAAAAACCAAAAAAAATTTTTGCAGAAAATGTGTATTTATACCTTTGCTTTATAAATTATTTATGCTGCCTCAGGTTGCCTAATCCCCTGTCATGTAACACCTGCCTCACACTGCACTTTTTTTTAGATAAACTACCTTACTGAATAACAAAACAGCTTTTATCTAATTAGTGTCAGATGAAGCTATTACTAATATAATAGTTAACTATATTCAGCCAAACCTGGAAAGAGGAATGTCACGCCTCCTTAAAGCTATTACATATGAACAATGTACCTATATGTTTAATTTTGTTACATTAGTGTCATAAAAATATCCACGTTATTAAATGAGTATCCTGCCAATATTGTTCTTGACCAAAGATGGGGCACACCTCTTGAAAGTAATTATTTATTTAGAGTACAATTACATTGGAAGATATCATGTTATTTTTTATGATAAACGTGTCATTTGGAACTATTTTATGTAAAAATATTATGGTGCCAAATAATCTTTTGACTTAAGGCTAGACATGCCTACTCAGAAGATTGATTATCTTTATAGTCGATTTACGTCATGATATACCAACAATATTTTTATTTTATTTGTGTCATATATATTAAAGTATTAGAAAGTCGTGTTTTAAAAGTCTTCTTTTAAAATATCGACAGGCACACCTTTTTAAAAAGTGGAAATATCTAAATTTCACCTACGCCATGAAACAGCATTAAAATTTTTGTTTTATTGGGATCATGTTAATGCCCTGATTATGGAATCAGTATACTGCCAAACTTCTCCATGACATAAGGTGAGGCACACCTCCTGAAAATAATTATTTTTTAACTATATTAACGTTAGAACATAACACATTAAATATTGTAATAGATGTGTCATAAACTTTTTTTATATAAAATTATTAGGCTGCCAAATAATCCTTTGACCAAAGGCCAGACAAAACTCCTGAAAAGATTGGTTATATATACATCCGATATAAGTCATGACATACCATAAAAATTTTTCTTTTATTCGTGTCACAAACCGTAAAGTAATACAAAGTGGTGATTCTGCCCATCCTTCTTTTGACATATTGATAGGCACAACTTTTTAAAAGGTTGTACTATCTAAGTTTAAACTACTGACCAAATACAATCAAACTTTTTGCCTTAATGGTTTCATTTCGATGCCCTGATTATTAAATTAGTATGCTGCCAATTTTTTTCTTCACAGAAGGGGAGGCACACCTCCTGAAAGGAATGATCTATTTAAACTATATTTACATTAGAACCTACCAAGTTAATTATTATAATAAATGTGTCATAACTATGTAATAACTTCTTTCTTGTAAAAATAGTAACCGTCAAATCATCTTTTGACCAAAGGACATACCTCAAAAGTTGAAATATTTAGGTTTAACGTACGTCATCAAGTACCATCAAAATTTTTGCGTTACTGGTTTCATGTTGATGTCCTAATTAATAAATTAGTATGCAGCCAATTTTTTTCTTGGGAGAAGGTGAGGCAAACCTTCTGAAAGAAATTATTTATTTAAACCACATTTACATTAGAACATAGCAAGTTAATTATTATGATAAATGTGACATAACTATATAATAACTTATTTTATATAAAACAAGTAGCCGCCAAATAATCTTTTGACCAAAGAACACACCTTTTGTCATTTTTGTCATTTAACGTAATACAAAGTGATGATGCTGCCAAATCTTCTTTTGACATATAGACAAGCACATCTTTTTAGAGAAATTGAAATATCTAATTTCACCCACATCATCGAATACCATGGCTTGTCTTTATGGTATTATGTCTATAACTTAATATTTATTGTGTATAATGCCTACATTTTTCTTGGTCTAAATTGTGGTACACCTTCTGAATGGAAATATTTATGTTGACCTCATTTCCGATAACAAATCAAGTTAATTATTATGATAAACGTGCCATACGGACCAATTTTTTCTGGCAAACCTCTTGAAAATATTTAATGTGATAGTTTGTACCGTAGGCGCCGTGGAGGAGTACGAGTACATAAGTTGCTTCCTTTCACACATCGAACCATTGTGGGCCATGTTGTTGATAGGGAAAATTAGCACATTTATTGACAGACAAGTTTAATTTGTGTTGTCGTTTTTCCGTTACAGCTGACGTACCATCCTCTAGGAATTGTAGGACGCCACGAGTTTTAAAAGATACCGTTTGTTCTTTTGTGTATATTGGAATCCCTTCACCGCGCCAGCGGCAGAACATGTCTGTTTTATGTCATACAAGGCCGCCATCTGGATGCCACCAAATCGGCGCCGGCAAATGGGCGCCGGGCCAACTCGGCGCCAGAATTTTTTTATTTTTTTTGATAAAATGTGCAGATGTAAAACAAAATAGATATATTATTATTTATACAAAAACATCTTTAAAAAATCCTTTACGAAATTTTCTTTAAACTTGGTTTCGAGTGTTGAAATTCGGTAGGTGCAGTGTTCTGGTAACAATACAATTTACATTTTAGTTGTTGTTGTTTATTAGAAGAATGGCGGATTTTATCCCAAACATAAAAAAATTTTAATGGCGGATCCAAAATGGCGGACTTTCTTATTTATGAACCGATATGTGTCAAATATGGAACTAGGCCGTGCTTCAAGTCGCTGATAATGATTTTTTACTCAAACTCATAAAAAAATTCAAAATGGCGGATCCAAAATGGCAGATTTTTTATTTTGAAATCGATTTGTCCCAAACGTGAAAGTTTGCAGTGCTTAAGATCACTAAATACAGTTTTATCCTCAAACATAAAAAAAAATAAAATGGCAGATCCAAAATGGCAGATTTTCTTATTTATGAACCGATATGTATCAAAAATTTAAACCAATTCCGGTTTTCTCTTTAAGAAAATTTCACTACGCTTTGTTTCTAAATATAAAACTTCTATAAATCTGTTACTTTTGATCATTTAGAAATTATCAGTTTATGATAAGTTTTTGTATTGACTTATAGAGCAGTTTTAATATCTTTCGCACTTCGCACGGGATAAGAAGTGACAAATCAGGGACGAAATAGGAATAAAAAGTAAAAATCAGGGATGGCAAGTGACAGATCAGTACAACATCCTAAAAATAAAGTTAAAACCTAAAAACTCGAACAAAAAATAAAATCTCGGAAAAGAGATCAAAAGTGCGAAAAATAGCTAGCTGCCTTTTTATCCCTCGATAAATCGTAGTCCTCGCTACACTCGTTAAAATTTTTGGCATCTATAAAATAAATAAATAAAATAAAAAATAACCCTTTTATCCCTTCCACATTTTTGCTCGCCTATAAAATACTCTGCCAATCTATGGGCACCTAAGCTCACACTATAGGTACTATAGTTATAGTGTACGTGTGAGCTAATATAACTAAAAACTGAAATATATTTTATTGAACTCCAGACTCAATTACCTTTCGTTTGGTATCACACACGCCATATTTCCACATAAACACTAATTTTTTAAATTTACCCCCACCCTTTTTTTAAAAGTAAAATGTATTTTATTTAACTCCAGACGCAATTACCTTTCGTTTGATATCACACACGCCATATTTTTACATAAACTCTAAGTTTTGAAATATACCCCCACCCTTTTATTTGGCTTGTGTTTGGTGGATTTTGTTCATTTTAAAATGGGACCATCTCGATCCAAAACCCAGCGCAGGTACCAAATTTCATTAAAATCGGGCAAGCGGTTTTTGAGTTATGCGCGTTGGTCGTTACAGACAGACAGACAGACAGACAGACAGACAGACAGACAGATGGCGCAACAAAAAAGTTTTAAAATCATCTGAAACGCAAAGATATATAAAAATTTTTGAAATTGGAGCAACTTTTTTTTTCTCGAAAAAATTAGGATCACTATAGCTCACACTACTATAGTATAGTAGTAGTGTGAGCTAATATTCTTAGATCGTTAATAGTTTTATACGTAAGGTATTACAGTACTTATTTATTGAAAACGAAACCAAAAAAAAGCTTACCCTTCAAAACCCTATTTGCTTTTATGCCAAAAATAACAATAAAAGTTTGCCTTTCGCTGATTTGGCCTGCCAAAGCCTGTCAATCGTATCCTCGCTTTACTAAGGTCACTCATCGTAAAGCAAGCTTTACAGCTAGCGAAGCCTGACTTTGATTTTCTTTTTTTCGGTTATATTTTTTGACATGTTCCTCGGATTCGCATTGGCGGCTCGTTCTTATTTTAAAAATGAGGTTTTGATAGTTTGTAGCATAACCTTTTAATTCTAATTACATAAGTATATATAGTTTAGGTACCTTCATACTGTGTAAAACAACATCTTTTAAATAAAACCGAGGAAAACATGTCAAAAACAATAACCCAAAAATTGAAAGCCTGACGTTGGTTTCGCTTCCTATAAGGCTTGCCTTTACGATGAGTGTCCTTACGCTTTACAGGCTTGCGGCTACGATTAATATGACATATACTTGAGTTTATCTAAATTTTTAGTTTTTTATGACAAAAGGGTAGAAAAATCCCAAAAAGGTAAAAAAAAACCAAAATACGAAATCAACAATTATATATTAAATTAGGCGCATTGAGAAAAAACGCGAGAGGAAAAAAGCTATTATGAAGGAATGCACGCAAATTGGATTTTCTTAGATAGGTTATCGCGTTACACAAAAAAAATCGATTATCCAAACTAACCACGGAAAGTATTATAAAGTTACATCATATAATAGAAGAACATCAATTCTTCACTTCAGTAAGACCAATTGAACACACAGCCAGCAGTCGCCACTGCATATGGTGGCATCCACAGTACACGGACCGCAAAGCGGTAGTATAGACACTCGGACTTTCCCGCCAAAAACTAATGAAAAATGGGCCAGCTATTAGAGGGCGTGCAAAATTACAGATTTCTGTACTTTGATATTTTTGACAGGGTGTCAGCCGCCTAGCGACCTATCGCCATTTTCATTTTTCGTACTCTTTGTTCTTGTGTGGAAGTTCTCTTCGAAGCTTTTTTTGTTAATTTGTGTTTTTTCAGTGAATTTATAGACTTTTTTTGGACTTTTTTAGTTTTATAAGACTCTTTTGTTTAAATATAACTATTTATTCAAGCAGAAGGTATGATGTAATGTCAACAATTTCTTTGTTACTTTCAAAAGAAGTGTGATTTAAATCCCTTAACAAATTTTATCTTTTTTTTCGCATTGGGATCAAATGAGCACTACTTTTTACAGTGGCGTAGCTAGAAACTGGCAATGGAGGGTTTTGCCATGCCACCTCAACCATTTTCCGAGTTTTTCCAAAAATTTTCCTAGTTTTTCCCAGTTTTTAACTAGGTTTCCCAAACATCTCCCGAGTTTTCCTAAATTTTTTTAAAATTTTCTGATAAACACTTTTTCCTAGTTTTTCCGATTATTTCCCGAGTTTTTTCTGAATATTTCCAGAGTTTTCCGTAAATTTTCCGAGTTTTCCCGATCATTTCCTGAGCTTTTTAAAAATTTTCCGGGTTTATCACGGGTTTTTCCGAATATTTCTATAGTTTTTCCGAATATTTTCTGAGTTTTCCGAAAATTTTCCCCGTTTTTCAGAACATTTTGTTATTTTTCGAATTTTTCGAAAATTTTCCGAGTTTTCCATAACTTTTCATGAAAGCAAAAAGACAGATTTTATGTATTATTAAACTAATATTTTGGAAAAAAATTAAAAATAGTTAAATTGGCCTCTCTGTGAAAAGCTTTTCCTTATAACTTTCTTGCGCCTTCACCAATAGGTATAATAGAGTAAAACTTGGTAATTCAAATTGTCTTCAACCCAAGTTTTTTTTCATAAATTATATTGTATTGTATCTATATCTATAAGTACTTTCGTCCGCATTAACTAACACATAAATGCTGGTTGTCTATAGAGCATATAAGCGGCGCGGATTTATCCTTTCCCTGGCTCTGGTTGGTTGATTTAAAAATTTCAACCAATCAAAGCCCGAGAAAAAAAATCCGCGCGGATAATATGCTCTCGGGACAGCCGGTTTAAAAGACTCATAGAAATAACGCTCATCCCCTGCACTAAAAGTGCTCCAAAAAATTACGCTCAACCGCACTAAGTGTAGTTCGACCGGCCAGCTCTTAGAGGGCGCTGACCAAAACTAAAAACAGTTATAAAATACTCTGCCAATCTATGGGCAATTAAGCTCACACTAGGTACTATAGTTATAGTGTACGTGTGAGCTTATATAACTAAAAACTGAAATATATTTCATTGAACTCCAGACTCAATTACTGTTCGTTTGATACCACACAAGCCATGTTTTGACTTAAACTTTAATTTTTCAAATCTACCCCTACCTTTTTTTTAAAAACTAAAATGTATTTTGTTTAACTCCAGACTCAATTACCTTTCGTTTGATATAACACACGCCATATTTCCACATAAACAGTAATTTTTTTAATTTACCCCACCCTTTTTTTAAAAGTAAATGTATTTTATTTAACTCCAGACGCAATTACCTTTCGTTTGATATCACACACGCCATATTTTTACATAAACTCTAATTTTTGAAATATACCCCCACCCTTTTATTTGGCTTGTGTTTGGTGGATTTTGTTCATTTTTAAATGGGGCCATCTCGACCCAAAACCCAGCGTAGGTACCAAATTTCATTAAAATCGGGCAAGCGGTTTTTGAGTTATGCGCGTTGGTCGTTACAGACAGACAGACATACAGACAGACAGACAGACGGCGAAACAAAAAAGTTTCAAAATCATCTGAAACGCAAAGATATATAAAAATTTTTGAAATCGGAGCAACTTTTTTTTTCTCGAAAAAATTAGGATCACTATAGCTCACACTACTATAGTATAGTAGTAGTGTGAGCTAAAATTACAAGGCAGTTTCCGTACTACCGATCTGCGGTCTGTTTACTGTGGTGGCATCTACACATCATTTCAATGGGCTACTTCAAACGCAGTTGAAGGTATGCTCCGAAATTTAAAATCTATGAAAGTATCCTCTACTATACAACAACCTGCCTTAAACAATGTGAATGCTGGCAATTTAGTGCAGACGCTGTAGGTAGTTGAGTATGCAAAATATGAGGACCGCAGTTTGACAATGGATTCTAGCCTCAGACTCTTCTGCATTCTAGCTGACAAAAGGTCACAGATTAACGATCTGGATGTTGCCAAGCCAGGTTTTGGTCCAATTTTTCCCCCCTTCTCTTATAGTCGTGTTTGAATTTCTGAAAATTTAACTAAGTTGACGCCTTAAAGCCACAATGACAGAGAAATTAATCAAAAATGTGTAAAATCTAACCTAAATATAAAATTTTATTAGTTTGTTAAATGTTGGCTGCAAAAACCCCCAGACCTCCCAAAACCTGAGATTTTGAGGTTTTCTTCAAATTTTGTCAAAAACTAAGCTTCTTAGGGAAAAATATGCAATTACCTTAATTATAAACAATAAAATTTGCTTTTCAACGATGTATTAGTCAGTGGGGTACGACCACCCAAGTAACATTTCTTTATTTATAGCAGAAGCTAAAAGGTTGCCAGCGCCTTTCCTTAAAACCATTAGTTTCAATGTTTGGTCGCTAGCACGTTCCCATTACCCTTATATACCCCTTAGACCTCCTAAATGGGACTCCCCAATTGGTGGTGGCAACCTATGTATTAAACTCATAATAAAACCATAAGAAATAAACGCTAGCTTCGCCCTCTAGCGGTTCCACCAGTATAGAACCTTTTAGAGCCTAAAGCTATTATGCCAGGTTCTAAAAGCAACTCTATCCTGTTATAAAACTAGATTTGGTAATTTGGTATCCTGGCAATTCTGTTGAATACCATAATACCTTTAGAGTAAAGAATTTTTCCTATAAAAGCTTTAGCGATATTTTAGATTCACAATGGCTATATAAAATAATTTAAGTCATAAAATTACCAAAAATGTCCCAAAATTATTGTATCACATAAAAATATACCTATATATGAGGAGTTTGTCGTTTTGTGGATCATCAAATTGCCTGCCAGACTTATTTTTCTGATAAAATCGTATCTGAAAAGCTCTTAAAACAAGCGCGCCAGCTCACAAATGCTTTTTAATAGTTTCTTGATAACTGAATAACAAATATTTAAAATAAAAGAAAATAATTTACACTATTCACCATTAAAAAAGTCTGTTTGGTTTACATAAATCAAAATTAAAGTAAAATTATTGTTAAAAAACACTGCTAAAACGACTAGATAAATATTTTTTGTTTACAATATTTTTAAAATAATTCTATATACGCCATTATCGTTTTATAGTGGTCACTTGGTTTTATTTGTTACTCTATCGCAACAAGGATTTTTGAGTGCGCTTTTGAAACCAATAAACAAGAGAAGGTAAACATAGTGAACATAACCTCACTTAAATTTTTTGTATTTGTTTTTTAAAGTGTTGTGTTAAATTTTAATGTTTTTTATCGTGCAATTTGCACACAATCAGGAGGGCCAGTGCAATGATAACCGTTGTGCCTGCAGGTTGGAGGGAAACCTCTTATATTGGCCGTTTAAACAGGCCTTATCTAGGCTTGGGTGCCCTACCCAGGAGGATAATAAATAATCAATCTTGCAATAGGTAGGTACCAATCTGTACTAGTACTAGTAAAAACTAAAATACGAAAGTATTTATTTACTTCTGTTAGAACCCTTAAGGAAACAAAAGTTTTATATGACCGCCTATTTAAATAATATTTAATATGCAGCTATGGGTAACCATAAAAACAAAAGAATTAAGTTTACCTTTAAGCCTTCCTTTTAAAACCTGTTTAAAATGCCTAAAAGTAATGGCAAAAACCAAAAGTCTAAAGTTTATATTTACCACTCTTAAAAACCTTAAGGAAACTAGGTTCTATATGGCCGCCTATATAATTATATTTACTATTAAACTACTGGTAACTACAAAAACAAAAGGATATAAGGTAACCTTTTAGCTCTATTATAAAACACTTTTGTTATGACCTAAAGTAATGAAAAATACTAAAAGACCAAAGTTTATATTTATTTCTTTTTAAAAACTTTAGGTAAAAGGGTTTTATAAGACCATCTTTATAAATCAGAAATCAATAAAACCAAAAGTATCTAAAAGGAACAGAAGAACACTTTTTGGTTGTATAACACCTCTTAAGGTAATTGGCAATATAAATTACCTTTTTGTAGCCAAATTGATCCTAACAGCACCCTCTAAATAACCTTGGAAGCAAATTAATAAAACCTTGAGTGGTAATAATGTTACTTGGGCAATGATAAACTCTTCAGCGGCGTCCGTTTATTGAGGTGAAAATTCAAAATGTTTATTACAAGATTTACCCATTTTTCTTGAAAACTACGCTCTTTATCAAAAATTGTGTCCTATAGGCAATTGTAGACAATGAAATTTCCTTTAAAATGATGTATAAGAAGGTAAGATTATTTTTATTTACAACAATTTAGGGTCGTCCGTAAATTACATGAATTTTGAAAAATCACTAAACTTCTTTACAAGTTTTGTCCAATTTTCTCAAAAACTAAGCTTTTTGGGAAAAAAATATTTTACACTTTATTGTAGAAAATTAAATTATCTTTTTAATAGTGTATAAGCAATGAATACACAAGAGTTGTGTATTCATTGGTATAAGCTAGTGCGGTCAGACTAATATCAAACTACAAGAACATGTAAAAAAAAATTAAAAACTACATGTTTGTTTTACCCGATTATCTTAAAAATCATGCCTTCTAACAAAAATCATGTTCCGTAGTCGATTGTAGACAATGAAATTTTCTTTTAAATGCTTTATCACAAAGTAAGATTTAGCTTTAAATTAAAACTTCACAGGCGTCCGTAAATAAAATCAATTTTTACATATCACCAAACAAATTAATTTTTGTACAGGTTTTATCCAATTTCCTCAGAAACTAAGCCCAACTGGATAAATATGTTTGACGTTTGGTTAATGACAAACTCTCCAGCGGCTTTCGTATATACATGTCATATAAAAAAAACATTTTTGTCACATGTTTCACCCGATTTTCCAAAAAAAACTAACCTTTTTATGAGAAATATGCCTCATAGCTGATTTGTAGAAATTAAAATTTCCTTTTCAATGATGTAAAATTTGGTGAAAAATTAATTTCATTTTTAAAACTTCAGGGGCGTCCGGTCATCCGTATATAAAATAAGATTTTAAAAATTACCAAATGTAACACTACTATAGCCGCCATCTGCATTGATAGTCTTTGCACCCCTTGAACCAACCTTCCCTCCCATCCCCCCTCCATAAAAAAAATTAAACTCGCCCCGAAAAAAGATGATCTAGTAGCAAAGGTGATCCCTCCTACTCACCTTTTCTCCATATCCTGCGCCATAATTTTGTAGGTACGGTTGGATGGGTGAGGGGGGATGGCCTACTATCGCCACTGATTCAAATTTTAAGGATCTTAAAAAAATCGAACAAAAATTAATTTATTTGGTGATTTTTAAACATTGATTTAATTTACGGACGTCTCCAAAGTTTTAAAAATTAAACTTTTTATACCTATTATACATCGTTTGAAAGAAAATAACAATACAATCAAGTATAAGAGAAATTTTTTGATAAAAAGCTTGGTTTTTTGGAAAATTGGGTGAAACATGTGACAAAAATGTTTTTATTTACGTCGCTGGAGAGTTTGTCATCAATCAAACCCTACTAACTTATACAGTTAGAAAGGCAATTTTATCTTCTACAATAAAGTTAAGAACACTTTTTTTTGATTGAGTTTATTTTCAAAGAAAATTGGATAAATCCTGTAACAAAATTAATTTGTTTGGTGATTTGTAAAAACTGGTTTTATTTACGGACGCCTGTGACGTTTTATTCTGAAGATAAATATTACCTTATGGTACAGCGTTTAAAAGGAATTTTTATTGTCTATAATCGACTGAAGGACACAATTTTTGATAGAGGGCTTGGTTTTTTAAGATAATCGGGCAGAACATGTGACAAACATGTGTTTTTTCTAATTTTCTTACATTTTCTCAAAAAACGGACGCCGCTGGAGGGTTTGCTGTTAGTGTGATTGGACTAACTTATACACTGTTAAAAAGGGAATTTTATTTTCTACAATAAAGTGTGAAATAATTTTTTTCCTAAAAAGATTAGTTTTTGAGAAAATTGGATAAAACTTGGTAAGTTTAGTGATTTTTTAAAATTGATGTAATTTACGGAGGCCCCTAAATTGTTATAGATAAAAATAATCCTACTTTTTTACACACTGTTTAAAAGGAAATTTTGTAGCAAAGTTTAAAAAAATTTTCCAACTAGTAAGAACCTTTCATTTTGAAATTTGTATTGGAGAACTTGGCTTTACTTTTATCTCAATTCTTTTTACGGAATGCCATTTTCGCGTACTTGGCTTTTTTTTACATGAAATGTTTTTGTTATGATATTTTATTCAACTCCAGAATAAATTACCTTTCGTTTGATACCACACAAGTCATGTTTTAACTTAAACTCTAATTTTTGAAATCTACCCCCCCCTTTTTTTTAACTAAAATGTATTTTGTTTAATTCCAGACTCAATTACCTTTCGTTTGATATCACACACGACATATTTTCACTTAGACTCTATTTTTTGAAATCCATCCCCACCCTTTTTTTAACTCAAATTTATTTTGTCTAACTCCAGACTCAATTACCTTTCATTTGATATCACACACGCCATATTTTCACATAAACTCTAATTTTTGAAATCTACCCCCACCCTTTTATTTGGCTTGTGATTGATGGATTTCGTTCATTTCGATCATCCCGACCCGAGACCCAGCCTAGGTACCAAATCTAATTAAAATCGGGCAAGCGGTTTTTGAGTTATGCGCGTTGGTCGTTACAGACAGACAGACAGACGACGCAACAAAAAAATTTAAAATTCATCTGAAACGCAAAGATATATAAAAAATTTTGAAATCGGAGCAACTTTTTTATTCTCGAAAAAATTAGGATAACCATAGCTCACACTAAAGTAGTAAAATTTTAAAAACTTATTTTGTTTGCTTGTCACAGATTTTCAAAATAAATAAAAATGAGACCCTTTCAAATTCCACTATACCGACCGCAGGTAGTATTCGCACCACGTACGTCTTAAATATATTTGTACTGGGAAAGGGCCTATACAAATAATTGCTACAAGTGTGTCGGTTCATTTATAGTCTAAGAGCCCAGTAGGATTTTGGGCTTGAATTGCAAACCGATACTCATATATTTTAATCGATTCGTCATAAGACCGTGTCCCAAAAAAAATGGAGAAACCCGCGAAAATCCTGCATAAACAACCCGCCATCTTTGTTTAAAGATGGCGAAAAGGAGTTTGAATCAAATGTACGTAACTTTTTTATTATTACATCGATTTTACCCAAACAAATTGTGATTAGCTTCTACTATAATGGCCTCTCAAAATCACTATCAATACTTTGTTTATTATTTGTTTCTATACTATAAATTCTGTAAGTTCCTCAAATACGCTATTTTTTTTTCGGTTTTTTGATTTTTTCGAGAAAACTACTGGTTTTACAAAAAACATATAAAATATAAAAAATATGCAGATTGTTAAGATGTATTCATGGTGGGTCTAATATTTGCTGTAGATTAAGCGGTTCTCGAGTTACACTCAAAAAACCACTAAATTGGCCTATACCTACCCCCAGGTACAAAATTTTCATATTTTCACCAAAGTCATGAAAGTTGCTAAAAAAATAAACAGAACGAAAAAGAATGTCAAGCTAAATAAGAAACAGCTATTAGTTTCAAACAGAAACTGATACTGAGGTAGATATGGCGGCTTAAACATGGCCGAAGCGTAATTTACAATTTCATTTTTGAGGGTAATTTTTTTATGTAAAACGAACCCCCACGGGGTTAAAATGTACCTCAGCTAAAAGACAATGTAATTATCTTTAAAAAAGAATAGTATACTTTTTGTCGTAAAGTTAATAGTTTTCCTGAAAAAAACAAAAAATATGCGGCATACATAATTCGCTGTTTTTGTTCCATAGAAGTACGACAATGGCATGGGTCCATTAAGGGAAAAAATAAGTTATGTACAGATAAGCGAACCCGCAGTTATATATTTAAACTTAGCGTCAAAAATCTTACAAAAAACATATTTGATACTTTTCTGTGAAATTGACAGGTGGTCACGTGATTTTGACAACTTCTTAATGGTTTGAGCTGGAGACTTAGTTCTTTTTTTGATTTGTAGACAAAATTATCCAATTTTGACGACAAAACATATTTCTAAAAATTTTGAATACGGCCTGGCGCCCAAAATTTTATAACTAGTCGAATCCGCATTTCGATATTTTAACTGTTGCATAATTAAAATTTTAGACTTTTCCAAATTAATTTTTTGAAATTTTCTGATAAAAATGTTGATATTGGTCTAGTTCCCTTTGTTCTTGCGGTAGTATTTCTAAAGTGAAACTTTTATTTAAAACTGGTGTCACCCTCTACAATACGCCAAGAAAAAATGATGCTTTATATGCTACTTTTTGTACTTCTTTTTAGGCCCGATCTGCCACTATTTATCCCTGATTGTCACTTTTCATCTCCACTTCAATTGGCACTCACTATTTCTAACTTCGTTATCCATGAATTTTTAACACTGAGATAATATACAGAGTGTCCCAGATAAAGTTCGATTTCGAAAACTATGTAAGAAATACATTTTTGGTTAAAATGCTACAGATGCTCTATAGGAGTTCACAGGGGTTTTTTTAATGTCGAGCAATAAATAAATATATAATAATAAAGACAATTTTTAGTTTTTCTTTTTTTACATTTATCCAAAGTTGTATTTCTTACATAAATCTCCATAAAATAAGTAGGTAAATGTATCTGGAATACATACTATATTTAATAGGCCTAAACTTTTCTTTTAGTTTTAGTACCTGATTATCTACAGGTAAATATTTGCTTTATTTCACCTAAAAAAGTAAATTCGTAGTATTTTCCCTGATAAATGGATAAAACGAAACAGCCATCGATCATTTCATCAGTTTAAAAGGTTTTTTTTCATGTACCCACTCAGAGAGGCAAACACAAAAATTTATACTAACGCTGTTACCGGTATCATATACCGCTATTTCTATATGACGTTTTTTTGAACCCATTAAAAATTATTATAAAATAAGTCTTGTTAATATGTTTTGGTTTATTAAAAATCCAATCTTCTAGTGTACCCTTTTCAACTGAATTTGCCGCCAACTTTTTGAGGGCTCTTTATTTTTACTGTTTGTTAAAACGGCCGGGAATGCAGTCTTGCCCGAGGTCTTTCCTTTCCTGAGCTGGTTACTAAGACTAAAATCCCTTGTTTTTTGTATTAGGGACTTATTGCAATAGTGCCAGGCACTTATTGTACCGGGCACTATTCTGACAGATTCGCATTGAAAGCTGACAGTTGATCTTTTAAAATTGACATACCAGTCGTTTATTTTCCATTAATAGTGGCGGCACTATTAATGTTGGCTCTTATAATACACAATGGCCTAATTTTGAAAGAAGTCAGCTGTTCTTTTAATGCGAAAATGTCAGAATAGTGCCCGGCACAATTATTGCCTGGCTTCAATGCAATAGGTCCCTATTATTTCTGTTCTTTTCTTCCTGGCACTAAAATTAGCCAAGAGAGTAAGAAGGAGATGCTACGAGAGTAAGCGAAAACAAGATATATATATATATATATATATATATATATATGTATACAGGGTGTCCCAAAACTCGGAGTCCACTGAAACATCTTCTAAACTATTGAAGATAACTGAACCATATTTGGCAGTAATCGTTAACATCAAGAGATCTATTTTATGAAGAAGCGGTTGTGCTGCCCCTGCGTTAGGGGCCGACAAAGGGGCGATCAACTTAAAAATTTTAATTATAAACCCTTATCGATTGATACCTCGTTTTAAAGGTATTTGACAATTAAATACATATTTTGATATAGCCGTTAATTGTCTACACAATCAAATCTGTCAAAACTAATTTTTTCAGTTTTTGTCAAAATTTACAAGTTTGTTGTTTTAAACAAAAACCCTATTGAGAGATATCTTATTTGAAAGGTCTTTGAAAACCCATGTACGCCAACTGTCCCTTGCCTATGATAAAAAACGTGTCAAAATCTATCGACTGTCAAACTTATTCTTTTACCATTTTTTACAAATATAGCTATACCCGCTATCCCCTATACGTGGGAATTTTTGACACATATTTTTATGTTGGTATTGCCATGTAGTTTAAGGTTTTGTTTGTTTGCCTCTGGTCAATTACAGCATACCCGAGAAAAATATGGAAAAGCACGGAAATATGGATAAAATTACTTATACAGTCTGTGTCTATGAAAGGTCAGTACAATAAAAGCCACCTACTTTACCTACTACAGGGTGTTTTTTAGAAAATAAAAATCGAATAAATAGCTAAAATATAAATATAACTTTTTTCTTAATGTATTTTTTAAACTTTTTTGTTAATGTATGCATAAAATAAATCTCTCGATGTCATCGATCACTACCAAATATGGTTTAGTTATCTGCAATAGTTCAGCAGATATTTGGGTAGACCCGGATTTTTGGGACACCCTTTATATATTTTTACAAATTTAAAAACATGCCAGTGGTGATTAATTTTGATGGGACATTTTTGTCTACAAAGCAAAAAAAGAACCAAGTCTCTAGCTCAAACCGTTAAGAAGTTGCCAAAATCACGTGACCACCTGTCAATTTAAGAGAAAACTATCAAATATGTTTTTTGTAAGATTTTTGACGCTGAGTTTAAATATGAAACTGGGATTCGCTTATCTGTGCATAAATTGTTTTTTCCCTTAATGGACCCATGCCATTGTCGTACTTCTATGCCACGAAAACATCGAATTATGTATGCCGCATATTTTTTGTTTTTTTCAGGAAAACTATTAACTTTACGACAAAAAGTGTGCTATCCTTTTTTGAAGATAATTAAATTGCCTTTTAGCGGGGCTACACTTTGACCCCGTAGGGTTTCGTTTTACATAAAAAAATTACCCTCAAAAATAAAATTGTATATTAAAGAACATTTTATTTGTTTAAAGTAACTGAAAATAATCTGAAAATCCGGTTAATCGAATTGGCTCGCCCCCGTTATATGAGGGTGGCGCTTCAGTCAGGAGGTCGATGGCTTTTGTCTGATTTATACTTCAGAAAATATAAAATTGACTACGCTTTTACAAATTCTAATAGGTTTCGTCTATAAAAAACTAATTAAAACATTTTTTCTGTTCATATAAAAGACTTTTTTAACATTGTCAAACGTGCCTTGTTAGAATTTTGATTTTCTTTTGTATATTTCCAAAAAATATAAAAAACGAAAGAATTTCGCTACAGTTTTCTATAACACAACTAGGCTACTAAAATGCCAAACATTGTTTTGAAATATTTCTTGGGTTTTAGCGATAACTTTTTTAAAATTTTTTAAATAAGATGAATTAGTGATGAATTACTGCCAAGATACGTTTGTTAAAAATGCTTTAAAAAACCACCTCGCAAAATTTCGACGCATTCCGCTTTCTAATTTTCTATTTCTATTAGGATAAAGATTCGGGCTCTGGAACGAAATAGCGATGTACAAAATAGCGACTATCAAAATAGCGATGTAATGAAACAGCGACTATCAAAATAGCGTTTATAACAAAACAGCGATATATCAAAATAGCGATGTATCAAAATAGCGACAATCAAAATAGCGATGTATAAAAATAGCGACAATCAAAATAGTGACAATCAAAATAGCGATGTATCAAAATAGCGATGTATCAAAATACCGAATCAAACCAAACCGAATCGATCCGAACCAATCCAAACCGAACCTTTCTAACAAATTTTTTCAAAAAAAAAACTTCCCTGACTTCTTTTCCAGGATCCTAGAGGGTGTGAATCCGAACCGAATCGCACCAAACCGAACCAAACTGAACCAAATTCGGTTCAGTTTGTTTGGGTTCAAAAGGAGTCTGGAGAGTTTTTGTTTTAAATATGCTGGTTCGGTTCGGTTCGGTTAAGATTCACACCCACTAGGATCCCGAGAAAGAAGTCAGGGAAGTTTTTTTTTTTGAAAAAAATTGATAGAAAGAAACCCCTTTGTCGAACTATATGCCAAAACCGAACCAAAATATCGCTATTTTGATAATCGCTATTTTGATAATCGCTATTTTGTTACATCGCTATTTGGATAGTCGCTATTTTGTTACATCGCTATTTTGATAGTCACTATTTTGTTACATCGCTATTTTGTTACATCGCTATTTTGATACAATCGCTATTTTGTTAAATCGCCATTTTGTTACATCGCTATTTTGATAGTCGTCCTTTTATTAAATCGTTATTTTGATTGTCGCTATTTCGGTACCGCTAATTTAATGCTCGCTATTTTGTACATCGCTATTTCGTTCCAGAGCCAAAGATTCGGCCTAAAAATGAGATATCCGTGTTGTCAGATGGTAAGTTTTCGGGCGAAGTTTGCCCCCTTAAATGAAAATAAGAATTAACTTCAATTTTGACAACGTTAAATCACAGGGCATTCACAAATTGCCAAACTCATTTGAAAGCAGTCCTTTTCAAATGTTATTCCAAATCCAATTAGAACGGAACGCTTGTAGCAGTAATTTTCCACATTATGGTTTTAATACGCTTTAGCAGTACAGATATATTTAAAACGTACGTGATTCACACTCCTGCTTTTCCGTCTTTAAATTATTATCAGTGGCTAGCGTCACACGAATTAATTCGAAATTTAAAATTTGGTAGGCGTAGTGTTCTGTTAACAATACAATTTACGATTTTCATTACAACAATTGCGGGTCCAAAATGGAAACTCCGTAAAAATTAAAAATAACGAATCCAAAATGGCGGACTTTTTTATTTATGAACCGATATTTTTCAAGTCACTGAATATGATTTTTGACTCATACTCCAAAAAAATTAAAAATAACGAATCCAAAATGGTGCTATTTTGTATTTACTAACCGATTTATCTCAAACTTGAAAGATTGCATTGCTTAAGGTCAGTTTAAGACTCACACTTACAAAAAAATCAAAATGGCGGAGTTTCTTATTCATGAATCGCTATGTATAAAATCGCAATGTTGCATTCGCAATTATACTTTTTTTAAGTTTGGGTCAAAAAATCATAATCAGCGATTTAAAATACCGCGAAGTTCCAAATTTCATACATACCGATTTATAAATGGAAAAGTTCGCCATTTTGAATACCCCATTAAATTTTTTTTTCAGTTTAAATAAATTGTATTAAGTGACCTCAAGCAAACCAATCTTTTACGTTTGAAACACATCGGTTAGTAAATACGGAAATCCGCCATTTTGGAGCATAATTTTACATTTTTTATAACTTTTACAGCAGTTTATTATCAAGTTCCATATTTGAAACATATCGGCTGATAATTAAGAAAGTCCGACATTTTAGATCCGCCATTTTAATTTTGTAAAGTTTGACGAAAAAACTGTATTTAGTGACCTCAACACTGCAAAATGTCAAGCTTGACAAAACTAGGCCATTGTGAAAACGCCATTTTGATATTTTTAAAGTTTAAAATAGAAATCATAATCAGGGACCTAAAACAACCCAAAGTTCCGAATTTAATGCATATTGGATCATAAATGGGAAAGTCCGTCATTTTTGATTCGCCATTTTGCATCTTTTTAGTTTCAGTTAAAAACAATAATCAGCGACCTGAAAGATCACAAAGTTTCGAGTTTGATGCAAATCGGTTCATACATGGGAAAACGCGCCATTTTGATTTTTTTTAAAAGTTTAAGTTAGAAATCATAATCAGCAACCTGAAGCGCCCCAAAGTTCTGAATTTGATGCATATTGGTTCATAAATGGGAAAGTCCGCCATTTTGTTTTTTTTAGTTTGTTAAAAATAATAATCAGCGACCTGAAAGATCAAAAAGTTCCGAGTTTCATGCATATCGGTCCATAAATGAGAAAATCCTTTTCAAAATATAAATAATAATTATACAAATTTTTCAAATAATTTTTTTTTTAAATTGTACACCAACTACCAAATATTTAGTTGGAAAAGTTTAAAAAAAGTTATGATCAAACAAATAAACAGATATATTATATGAAGTCAAGCTAAATAAAACTGTTTAAACAATTGCCAATGGTAACAGGTAACATCATAAATCAAAAAAATCTCGTGGCAAATTGTCCCCGCGGCGAATCGGCCGGCAGCAAATTGTCCCCGCGGCGCATCGGATCGCCGCGAATTGGATCACAGCAAATCGGCCGCGACGAATTGTCCCCTTCCCTTTTCATATGAAAATACGTACCTCCGCATGCTGGTCCCGAGCGCAATTACCTGTTCGTTGGTACAAAACACGTGCTGTCAGTGGTCAGATGTTTGGCAGCAGAGTCAATTTAGCATTTAGGGGTCCATATGACACGCAATAATTCAAAATCATCCTGATGTTTAGTAATGAAGATAAGTTTCGGTCAGGCGGATGTTTGGCAGTATAGTCAATTTAGTATTTGATGGTTCATAAGACACCCAATAATTAAAAACCATCTTGGTATTTAGTAATGTAGGGGAGTTTCTGCATCAAATATAATTAGAGGAGGTGTGCCATTCCGTTGGCCAGGCAGATATTTGGCAGAAGAGTCAATTTAGTATTTGAGGCTTCGCATTACACACAATAATGAAAAACCATCTTGCTATTTTAGTAATGTGGGTGAGTTTCAGCTTCAAATATCATTAGAGGGGGTGTGCCATTCCTTTGGTCAGGCAGATGTTTGGCAGCAGTCAATTAGGTATTTGAGGGTCCACATAACACACAATAAATAAAAAATATTTTGGTATTTACTAATATAGGTGAGTTTTAGCCTTAAATACAACTAGAGGAGATGTGCCATTTTTTCGGTGAGCCAAATGTTTGGCAGCATAGTGAATTGTGAACACAATGATAAAAACCATCCTGCATTTAATAATGTGGGTAAGTTTCAGGGTTGAATATAATATTATGGGGTGTGCCATTCCTTCGGTCAGGCAGATGTTGGGCAGCATAGTCAGTTTACTATGTGAGGGTCCACATGACACACAATAATTTTAAAACATCTTTATATTGTCAGGAATGAATTTACCCCTGACTGTGCCACTGTATGAAACCATCTGGGAAAAACGAAAAACGCAAAATATGGTTCTGTTAAGATAAGAAAGTGGTTCCGCCTCCCTCCAAAATGGTAAACAACTGGTTGCCGCCTACCACACAGAAAATTGGTTGATGACAGGAAAACTGCTGAAAAGTCTAGAGTGGGAGTCGTAATGGTTAAACGAGGGGATACATCAAGTAGATAGAGGGTTTTCCCTTTATCGTGATTGGCTATCAAAAAACTTTGAGATAAGAAAGTGTTGTCAATAAAAATGTTATTTTATTTCTGTTTTTGGTTAGGTTTTCTTGTCTAACACATTAACTATAATGATAGAGTAAAATCTAGGATTATAAGAAACGCCACTGACTTGGTTCCCCCAAGCTCTCCAAAGGGGGGATAATGAGTTCCCTACCAGGGTAGGTTGTCCCAGCCTCCCTTGCATAAAAAGCGTAACTTTGAGGAAACAAGTCGGTAGTTCAGTTTTGAGTCTTGAGGTTATTAAGCTTAATGTTCTCTTCACTTAAAAGTTAATTTTTGATAAATTAACATTTTAGTATTTTTATTTTATTTTTTCAAAATAATAATTGTTGTTTAAAATTATATACATGCCACCAGGGCAGTATTTCCCGATAGTACTCTGGTAAGTTATATTTTTTGTATTTAGCTTAAATTGTCATTTGGATCTTGTCTTGCTGTTAATTAATTTTATATTGCTTTTGATTTTATGTTTTTTGATGTTTTTGATTTTATTTTATTATTTTATTAACTTACAAAATTAATAATTTTGGACATCGTTTATGTAACAGAGTTTTTTATTTATCAATTATAAATTTGTCAATTTAATTATTTGGTTCTTTTTATTTTATTTGGATTATTGATTGGATCAACCATACATGCGAGATCCTAACGGTACACTCGCATTTAGGGATTGATTTAACCAAAATCACACCCGACAATATTTACTAAAGTAGGTCACTTTTAACCTTAAATATAATTATAGGAGATGTACTGTTCCTTCGGTTAGGCAGATGTTTGCCAGCATAGTGAATTTAGTATTTAAGGGTTCACATGACACACAATAATTAAAAACCATATTGTTAGTTAGGTATGTAGGTAAGTTTCAGCCTCAAATATAATTAGAGGAGGTGTGTCATTCCTTCGGTCAAGCAGATGATTGGCAGCACACTCAATTTAGTATTTGAGGGTCCACATGACATACAGTAATAAAAAACTATCTTGCTAGTTAGAAAAGTGGGTGAGTTGAGCCTCACAAACAATTACAGGAGATGTGCCATTCGTTCGGTCAGGCAGATCTTTGGCAGCATAGTCAATTTAGTATTTGAGGGTCCACATGACACACAGTAATTAGAAACCATTTTGTTATTTAGTAATGTGCGTGAGTTTCAGCTTCAAATATAATTACAGAAGGTGTGCCAGTCCTTTGGTAAGGTAAATGTTTGGCAGAATAGTCAACTCAGTATTTGAAGGTCCATAAGACACACAATTGTTAAAAACCATCTTGATAATACATGATGTGACTTGAAACAAAAATATTTTATAATTTTCACTGGTGTGCCTAGCGTATGCCAAATGGACGTCGGGCAGAATAGTTATTTTAAACTTACCGGCTCTATATGACAGCTATTTTATAAAAAATATCTTGTTATCAATTTACGTCCGTGAGTGTTAGAAACCCTTATCATCTAGATGGTGTGCCTTATCAGCAACCAGGCAGCAGCAAGGCAGCATGAGACACATATATAAGGGGGGCGTAACTGACATATGTGCCAAAAAAAATATGCTGCTTCTCGTTTATGCAGGTTTAACGACAGATGAAATTTTACTTAAGAGCGTATGCCTGTCCTCCAGCTGGGGTGAGGTGTGGCAGTATCATCATATTTTTATAAATGGGTTTATATGACATACTTGCAATAGAGTCTAAACTGATACTATAAGATGTTAACGCACCTGTAAATCTTTTCATACATTTTGCTTAATTAGCGACTTCAGGCCACGTCTGGTTGTTAACTAAAGTAGGCACACCTTTGTGTACGCTAATATGACACTTGTTGAATATGAATTTTAATGGTACGGATAACGTAGAGTTCTGTGTTACGGGCTCTTGTAGTATTAAAAGCCCAATTTTAACCTTTGACAGACACAATTTTTTATCCTTTATTCTTGACTTATCTACCAAAAGCCTGTTTTGAGTTCTATACTCAAAATTAATTAAAAATTCCGAAAACATTTAGGGAAAAACTGAAAGAGCAATACCAGTAAAAAACTGCCAGAAAAATATAGGATTAGGTCTGTGTTTACTGTGTACTTCTTATTTTTTTATGCACCTCACAAAACAAATGACGTTTGGGTACTTGGTGAACACTGTTGCCAACAACACATACCTACCAGTTTTTATAAAAATATTTTCAATAACTTGGTAGCTCTGCAAATAATTGTCTGGTATCACAAATATTTTAAATGTAGGGTAAACTGCCCAATTGTCGTCCAGTTAGTGGAAAGTTTAACTTTAGAGCCCGAAATCTCGCACATTTGACCTCATTTGGTATTATAATATCCATTCTTTGATGATTTAAGAATTCAAAAATAATTAAATTAGATTTTTTTGCTTTAATCTAACAGTTCCAGACAATTAAAATGAAAAAAAAGTCGTTTTGCCCAGTTTCCGTCTGGTCGGTCGAGACGTCTTTCGCATGAAAAAGTCAACAAACCAACCGAACTGTAGCAATAGGGATCTCCAGTCCAATAGTTCCCACTCTTAGGTTACACTTTTGTGTTCTTAGTTAGGAATAGTAGCATAGGGAATAAGTAAAAAATGTAAAGAAACGCAGCTCAAAAACACTTTGACTTACCCTTGGATGAAAGGAACTTGGTACATGGACAACTGCACAGTCGAATCCAAATAATTCCAATCAAAGTAGTAGCAGTAGCACTTCAAAGCAATCCATAAATGTTTATACACGACCGCTGTCTTAAAAAGCACGCATGTGATTTCACTTGGCGATCAATATATATCAGTGGTATGGAGAGTACCCCAAATATTCGCATGAGCTCCATATAGCAAGACGGACTTTGGAGCACTGCTGTATGTAGCAATATAGCAGTAAAAAGGTATGTATGAAATTAGGAAAAAAACTTAAATTAAAAAAGGATGGAAAATGGATATACTCAAGGTAGAAAAAAAAGCAAAAATAATAAAGTAAAGTCAATGCATTCTTGAGCATATAATTCACCGCGCAAATTCAAATTTTTACCCTTTTTGTAGGCAAGGCATATCTTAGTAACTAAATTAGGTTAAACCAAGAAATAAAAGTAACTTTAAGTATAAAGTTTGAGCATAACTCTAGCAAAAAAAAGAAAATAAAAAGCATTCTAATTTAGATAAATGTCTCTAAATTTTATATCTTAAAACTAAACGCCGGGACGAAGCACCGTCCACTAGACGAAAAATAGGTTTTGGTGGTTCGAACAACTGGTTTGTTGGCGGTCGAAAACTGGTATTATTCGACCATTTTAGGACGAAAAATAGGAATTAATCGACCACACGCCAAATAAACTGGTCGAAAATTGGGGTTTTTTGGACGAAATTCACAAGGAAAAACTTGATTTGAGCAGATTTAGGAGCAATATTCCCGGGGAGTTCGTTAAGCATATTAGTGTACCTAAAAAACATAGTGGAACAACTGGAAGAGTATTCGGTTTCTTGCGTTTAATTTTCTTTTTGAAGGCAACTTCAACTGAAATCTTGATGGTAAACTAGTTTAGTCACCATAAGTTACAGTCGTTATTATTCTTGGGTCGAGGAAATTTAGTCGAAATATCTGTGTACTTTTTTTTGGTATATAGTTTTTGCAAAGTCACCTGAAATGCTCCTAATACGGGGTTCTATCGATTTCATGAAATTTTGCTTCAATCTGCCCTTCAAAAGTTATCCAAATTCATATAAAATTTTCCTGGTATAATTTCAACCCAACTTTGCGGGCCGAGCACAAAGTATTTGTTTTCTGACCGACCCAGCACAGGTGGATAAATGGCACCTGATTGGCAGATTTTTTTGAGATCCGCTTTTAATTGCTTTCAGGTGTTCTTTGCGGGACCCCTTTAGTCGGCAGTATGCAGAGTTAGAAAATAAATCAGTGTCGTTTCTGTAGGTATAGGAATAGAAAGTTTTATTATCTATTTTTATTTCTTTAGTTTACGCCATAATTAAATGAAATAATTTTCATGAGTATATCTACCGCCGCCCACGTCACTTTCTTTAAAGGATATGCCGATGGTCGGCTTTAACCTTTGTGCAACTGACTTTGCAAAAACTATACCTAGAAATCCAATTTTTTTATTTCGTTATGGTTACAAATAGAATATGAAATAAAGTTAAATTTTTCATTGCGGACAATGATGTCATAGAAAGTAACGACAGATTTAAAATAATATTTTTTTAAATGATTTGACCCCATTATCCTCATTGAAAAATTCAGCCATATTTTTTAAATACAGAAAAACAAAGCATTTAATTTTCAACTTTTATTAAAAAAATTAAACAAAATAAAGCGTTAAGTATCGAAAATGTTTTAATACATAAAAAAGTACAAAATCGTCTAACTTAAATAATAAAATTATAAACCCCAATGCAATTTTTTCAAAAGGATTTGTATCTCAAAAATGGTAAAAATTACCAAAATGCATTTTTCACTATTCTTATAAAATTTTAACTTTGCATGTGGACCATTTTTTTATTGTCCCTAGAAGTACCCGAAAAATTTCAAGAGTTTCCTACTAGGAATGCCCTATACTTATAGGTAGGTAGGGTAAAACACCCAGTTAGCCGTCCACCCCCAATTGTCGTCCACTTTGGCACGTTTTGCCTAAAAATAAGATAACGAGCACCATATGGCTCCATCTATGGACACTTTCTTAAAAAATGATCGTTCCCCCACCAAACAGTAAAGTCGTTTTTTAAATCTCGCCAAAAGTTTAGCCAGTACAGTCTTGTTTTTAGAATGGTGAACGTGCGTTGAACCAAAGTGAAGTTTTCGTTACGTTTTTGCTAGTGTAGGTGCCTGCGGGAAATAGCGAGTAAGTATTAGAATTTTACAAAATGTGTTGAACTTTTATGTCTTTTAGTTAGAATAATAATTTTCCCATCGAAAAATATCACTTTTAGTTACAATTTCTTAGTTTTTCTATCAAAAAATGGGTGGTCGCCGAACTGGATGAAAAAAAGGTCAAAAATAATTATTCGTCCAGGTGGACGAAAACTGGGTTACTGGTCCATGTGCTTATAATCTATCCTAATCTTTTATTATTAAAATTAGTGAAACTTTAAGACACATTGCAAATAGATTTTTTTTCTATAATATCATGTCCAGTTCTCGTCCGCATTTTTCTCTTCGTTTACCAGAGTTATTATTGACACAAAATCGGCAAAATTTGGCTGGTCGAAGAAATGGAATTTTTCGATCACCCAAAATATGGCCGGACGAAAAACTGGAATCTTTCGACCACATCAATTTTTTGTTGATTTTGACGGACGAAAAACAGATTTTTTTCGACCACTAGCACTTAAGAAGTTAATCCCTGACTGTTTCTTGTTAAAATAGGTAATTAAAAAATGGTAGTAGGTACCTACCTATAAGTATAGGGAATTCCCAGTTGGAAACTCTTGAAATTTTTCGGGTACTTCTAGGGACAATAAAAAAATGGTCCACATTGCAAAGTTTAAATTTTATAAGAATTTAAATAGTGAAAAATGCATTTTGATCATTTTTACCATTTTTGAGATACAAATCCTTTTGAAAAAATTGCATTGGTGTTCATAATTTTATTTAGGTTAGTCTTTTTTTAATTTTTTGAAGATTTTTTTATTTAGCTAGTATAAAATAGAATTGAATTTTTCAGATTACACCATATACTTTTTAGGTAGGTACCTGGTGTGTACAAAAATAAAAATAAATCAGTGCTTCCATTTTAAAAATATTTGTAGGAACCTAATGGCCATAAGCACCATGCTTAAAAGTTTGGTGCTTGAGGCCATAAGGGTGTGGGATATAATTTAAAAATATTTTTGGTTATCGTATCTGTCTGGCTGTTTTTTTTGTATACCGATGTTTGTTTGCATAACGATTGTAAAATAAAGGTAGAGTTACCTGGGTGGGTTTATTACACTCGTTTTTTAATATTAAAAAAAAAGTTCTCATCTCTCTCATAAAATATTTCGTTAGCGATTTTATATAGTATTAAGTATTAAAAATTAGTTTTAACTATATGTAAGGGTAGTTTTATAAATATATACATATATAGAACTTTTTTGCAATATGTATATTGTATTAGTGCTGTAAGTGTTTTCGTAAGGTACCTAAAACAAACAAACAAAACAAAGTTATAGGTAGGTAGGTATACCAGATTTGTGATTTAATTTAGAGCTAAAAGTAAAAAGAAAGTTTTATACTTATTTTTTTGACTGATTAAAAAAAAATTGTAAGGTTCCAATAGGTATTAGGTTCTTTTTGGTTGCATTACAGGATATTCCAATGATTTGTTTTTTGTTTTGTCTAGACGATTTTGTACTTTTTTATGTATTGAAACATTTTCGATACTTAACGTTTTATTTTGTTTAATTTTTTAAATAAAAGTTGAAAATTAAATGTTTTGTTTTTCTGTATTTAAAAAATATGGCTGAATTTTCAATGAGGATAATGGCGTCAAAACATTTAAAAAATATTATTTTAAATCTATCGTTACTTTCTATGACATCACTGCCCGCAATGAAAAATTTAACTACATTTCATATTTGTAACCATAACGAAATAAAAAAATTGGATTTCTAGGTATACCAAAAAAAAGTACACAGATATTTCGACTAAATTTCCTCGACCCAAGAATAATAACGACTGTAACTTATGGTGACAAAACTAGTTTACCATCAAGATTTAAGTTGAAGTTGCCTTCAACAAGAAAATTAAACGCAAGAAACCGATTACTCTTCCAGTTGTTCCACTATGTTTTTTAGTTACATTAATATGCTTAACAAACTTCGCGGGAATATTGCTCCTAAATCTGCTCAAATCAAGTTTTTCCTTGTGAATTTCGTCCAAAAAACCCCAATTTTCGACCAGTTTATTTGGCGTGTGGTCGATTAATTCCTATTTTTCGTCCTAAAATGGTCGAATAATACCAGTTTTCGACCGCCAACAAACCAGTTGATCGAACCACCAAAACCTAGTTTCGTCCGGTCGAAAAACTAGAAATGTGGACGGAAACTGGGCAAAACGACATTTTTTTCGTTTTAATTGTCTGGAACTGTTAGATTCAAGCAAAAAAATCTAAGTTAATTATTTTTGAATTCTTAAATCATCAAAGAATGGAAATTAACCGCTCATAATACCAAATGATGTAAAATGTTCGCGATTTCGGGCTCTAAAGTTGAACTTTCCACTAACTGGACGACAATTGGGCAGTTTACCCTACCTACTTCCATTTTCTAATTACCTATTTTAACAAGAAACAGTCAGGGATTAACTTCTTAATTGCTAGTGGTCGAAAAAAACCTGTTTTTCGTCCGTCAAAATCAACAAAAAATAGATGTGGTCGAAAGATTCCAGTTTTTCGTCCGGCCATTTTTTGGGTGGTCGAAAAATTCTATTTCTTCGACCAGCCAAATTTTGCCGATTTTGTATCAATAATAACTCTGGTAAACGAAGAGAAAAATGCGGACGAGAACTGGACATGATATTATACAAAAAAAAATCTGTTTGCAATGTGTCTTAAAATTTCACTAATTTTAACAATAAAAATTTAGGATAGATTATAAGCACATGGACCAGTTTTCGTCCACCTGGACGAATAATTATTTTTGACCTTTTTTTCATCCAGTTCGGCGACCACCCATTTTTTGATAGAAAAACTAAGAAATTGTAACTAAAAGTGATATTTTTCCATGGGAAAATTATTATTCTAACTAAAAAACATAAAAATTCATCACATTTTGTAAAATTCTAATACTTACTCGCTATTTCCCGCAGGCACCTACACTAGCAAAAACAAAACGAAAACTTCACTTTGGTTCAACGCACGTTCACCCTTCTAAAAACAAGACTGTACTGGTTAAACTTTTGGCGCGATTTAAAAAACGACTTTACCGTTTGGTGGGGGAAGGATCATTTTTTAAGAAAGTGTCCATAGAGGGAGCCATATGGAGCTTGTTATCTTATTTTTAGGCAGAAAGTGCCAAAGTGGACGACAATTGGGGGGTGGACGGCTAACTGGGTGTTTTACCCTACACCAAGGACGGATCTACAGAGGGAACTAGGGGAGCCCGGGACACTCCAAGCATTTTGAGAGTAAAATAATGTATTCCCAAATTCCAACAAACTAGACAAAACGATTTTTGTTATCATTTTCGAACTAAGTGTACCATAAGAAAATCATCAGGAATTTTATTAAACAAAGTGCATTTTGCAGGGAATTGATCAGTCTTTTAAACTGAAATATTATTTTCTGTTGCGCTGCGGGGCCGCGCGGCGCGGCGGCGTCCTTAAATTTACGATAGCGGACAGAATTAAACTTGGGCCTTTAAAGAGACTCGTTTATTCTTACGTCCTAAAAATTTGTTACAATTTTTTAGAAATGTTTAGAAAAATTCTATTTCCGCACAGTAGCGTGTCAAATTTTTTGGGGTCCCCCCCGCGAACTTTTTTTTGAGGTTCCCTGTTAGCTCCCGCTAAATTTCGCGGTTGTTTATATATTTTTTTAAAAAAACACACAATTGTATGAAGGACAAAGCGCATTTCGCGTATTTGGATCTGCGCACCAACAACCAGAGATATCCTTGTCGACCGCCTCGAGAAAATGGCGTGTTAATTTCGTTCTCCAACTATTTCAAATATATACACCTGAAAGTGCTCGATTTTTGTGTACTGAAGCATAGAACTAGAAACTTCAGCCCTTCAGCTACGTGGTGACATCATTAGATCCAATCAGGGGCCCCTCAGAAGCGGAGAAAGTGGATGCAAAGTGGTGAGTGCATTTGTCTCTGATTACCGTTGTGTGGCACAAATATTTTACCTATGGACGTTTGATTATTTCGTAATTTCATATCAATATATTTATGTTTGCTCGCGCTTTCATTAATTAAGTTATACAGTCCATTGCATTTATCGTTTTTCTTACCGCGAGTTAACATAAGTGGTCCTTTTCGAGCCGAATTATGTTTAAATAATAAATCCATACGACGGTATTAATAATTATTTGCAAGCCGAAAACAAGGCGGCCTTGAATTTTTTCGCATCGTATTGAAACCAGAGAAAGTCCGCGTGGTATAAACAAGCACGTGTGTAGCGCGTGGTCATTCAGTAAACAAAGCGAAGGAACCACAAAACAAAACAAACAAAAACATTTCTCATTTATGTGTTAGGGTGTTTCATATCATTTCGATATTTAAAACAATTTTCATTAATTGCGATAAATTAGTGCATATTTTCGACAATTCGTCATTTTTCTATTTCAGAAGCATTAATTTAGCGTTAATTGTATATTTACCGACAATTTCGTCATTTCAAAGGTAAAATTATGTCTGTCAAAAAAGCCGCGCAAAAACGCAAGGGTTTTTTATCTGCGATCACCGAGTGTTGTGTGTTGTCACAGACCGCGGAAAAGGATGAAAAAGCGAGAAACGAGTTTCAAGTGAGGTATTCCGATTTGGATGAAACCTTCGATAAATGCATGCTGACACATAATGACGTCATTATGTTGATAGACGACTCGGACGACGAGGAGTTTAAAACACAGGATGCGATCCTTTCAGAAGCTCGTAAATATTTTTATGCGTGTAAGGGGGTTTATTCTAAAATATTTCCGGTTGAGGCCCCAACCCTTTCGGGATCATATGTTCGACAGGGCGAGTCTGAAGCTCCAAAACTCAAAGAGTTAGGTTTTCCCATATTCCGAGGTGATAAAAAATTATGGCCAAGCTTTTTCGATCTTTTTAATAACATTATAGATCAAAATCAAAGTCTAAGTAACGTCCGAAAACTTCAATATTTATTTTTATATCTCGAGGATGAGCCTTTAAAATTGATATCAGGGATTAGCTTATCTGATCAAAATTATAAAATTGCTTATGACAAATTAGTCAATAGATATCAAAACAAGCGAGATCTCGCAAATGATGCTTTAAGCTCAATTATGAACTCCACCTTAAAAAACGAGTCAGCTAAAGAATTGCGTAATTTAATTGACACCTTTTCTGAATCCCTAGAAATTTTAAAATCACTTAGCTTTGACGTTGACAGTTGGGACTTTATTATTTTTTTCATTTTGTTAGAAAAATTGGATATTCCGACGCGTTCAAATTTCGAAATGAGTCACGCCAATACTAATACCGAAATTCCCACTTTTCAGTCACTTTTTCAATTTCTAGAAAAAAGATGTAAAGTTTTGGAATCACTTCCTCAATCAACAGCACCCAAAAAGGTGCCTATCTATCAAAAATCAAATTCTATACAAAATCAGTCTGGGCAAAAGCCTACCTATCAAAATTCAAATTCTATGCGAAATCAGTTTGGGCAAAAGCCTACCTATAAATCATCCAATTCGCCTTTTATAGGACTGGCTGGCACCTCAACTAATTCAAGTACGGGAATAAAATGTTTCCGGTGTAATCAAGGTCACGTGCTTTCGAAATGTCAAACATTTCTTGATCTCTCACCTATCGATCGCCTATCTTTCGTCAAACAGAAAAAATTATGTCTAGCGTGTTTTCATCCCTTGCATGGTGTAGATACGTGCAAATCCAAATATTCATGCAGGACTTGCAATAGTAAAAGGCACCACACTGTAACTCATATCTTAGAAACTAATCAAGAGTCTGGAAGCCAAGATATTGGTCCTGTCATTCACACACACCTGTCAATAATCTTCATGTGTCATTAAATACCTCAGGACCGTCAGGTACCTTTCTTTTATGCACCGCCATAAAAGATGTTATGGACGGTTGCGGAAATTTTCAACCTGTAAGGGCACTGCTTGATTCTGGATCACAGACAGGATTCATCAGTGAAAAGTGTATTCAGCGTCTTAATCTTCCTAGGCGAAGTTACACCACTGAAATATTCGGATTAAATCAGATGTCTTCTTTTCCTTCCAAAGGGCTCGTTCAATGTCACATTAAGCCACAAGGACAAGTCACTCCTTTACTTAATTTCGAAGCAATTGTTGTTCCACAACTATGTTCCAATATGCCTACATTCTCTTTGAACGATAATCAGTGGAAACACTTGGAAAACCTTAAACTTGCCGACCCATCTTATTTCAAATCTAGACCTGTGGACCTGGTTATTGGTTGCGAGCTATTCGCACAGATATTCAAGGAGGGCAGGGTTCTTGGACAGGTAGGGCAGCCTTCAGCCCTTGAAACTATCTTTGGCTGGGTCGTCATGGGAAAGGTTGACGAAGTAGGTAGTCTTACGGAACGAACCAGTTGTTTTCTAACGAGTCATTCACCTCCTTTAGAGGTCATTCTCCCTAGGTTTTGGGAAATCGAACATTTGCCTAAAAAACAAATCTTATCAAAGGAAGAAAAACAAGCAGAATCAATTTTTACTGCTAGTGTATTACGGCAACCGAGCGGTAGATTCATGGTAGATCTTCCATTTAAAGATAAAATAAACCCTGACCTAGGAAATACTTATCCGCAAGCTTATCGTAGATTTTTACTTCTAGAAAATAGATTAATCAAAAATCCTGATCTGTACACTGCCTATTCAAGTTTCATGCAAGACCATATCGATTCTAATCATATGAGTTTAGTTTTATCTAGTCAACCAAAGGTCGACGTATCGTGTTTTTTAGCACATCATTGCGTACTAAAGCCGGAAAGCTTAACTACAAAATTAAGGGTAGTCTGTGATTGTTCGGCAGTCACCCCAAAAAATATTAGTCTCAATGACACATTGTTATCTGGACCGAAACTTTAAAAGGATATTGCTTCTTTACTCCTTACGTTTCGTCTTAATCCTATTGCCTACATTGCTGATATCAAACAGATGTTCCATCAAGTCCTTATCAATCCTTATCACCGTCCTTATCAAAGGATATTGTGGAGGTTTTCTCCACAGGACCCACTTTCAGTGTGGGAACTTTCTACTGTCACTTTTGGCATGACATGCTCACCTTTTCTAGCCATGCGTACCTTAAATGAGCTGGCAGAGAGAGAAAAGGAACGTTTTCCTATGGCTAGTACTGTTTTAAAAACGTCAATCTATATCGACGATATCTTGGGAACTAGCCCTTCGCTTTCTGAAGCTCTTTCCCTTCAAACAGAACTCAACGATTTGTTGAAGTCGGGAGGATTTGAACTTAAAAAATGGGCAAGCAATTGTCCTGAGTTATTGGCAACATTGCCAGAGTCCGATCGTCAAATGCCTCTCTCTTTCGACAAGGAGGAACCCCACTTTATCAAAGTTTTAGGACTTCAATGGCATCCAAAAAACGACATTTTTTCTTATCAATGCCGAATGAAGGACAAATCCCCAACCAAACGTTCTATTTTATCTATCATAGGGACAATCTTCGATCCCTTAGGTTTTCTTTGTCCCTTGTTGCTACAAGCAAAATTTATTTTGCAACAGTTGTGGATATCGAAAATAGGCTGGGACGAAGAACCAGATTCTTCTATCATCGACTCTTGGAACAAACTTCGTTCTGAATTCCCGCTTCTTTCCAATTTTCAATTACCCCGACAAATCAAACTGTCAAAAACCAATACCTGTCAAATCATCGGCTTCTGTGACGCTTCAATTCGAGGCTACGCAGGCGTCGTATATTTTCGTGTAGAAGAGGAAAACAATATATCTGTTTCTCTCATATCTGCAAAATATAGGGTCGCGCCTATAAAGTCACAAACTTTGGCTAGGCTAGAACTCCTAGGCGTATTTCTTTTAAGCGAATTAATTGACTTCGTTTTATCTAGCTATGAAGGAAAAATAACTTTTACAAATATCGTTACTTTCTGCGATTCGCAAGTCGTATTGCACTGGCTTTCATCCCCTCCTAATCGCTGGCAAACCTTTGTTGGAAATCGAGTCAGTAGAATCCAAGAAATCATTCCCTCAAACTCGTGGCGCTACATTCCTTCTGCTTTGAATGCAGCCGATATTGCGTCACGAGGGGCCACCCCTTCACAGCTCATGTCACATGACATGTGGTGGAACGCACCGTCGTTTTTGTGGTCTCCCGAAAACGAATGGCCTGATTTTCATAAATCAAAAATGCCGATTGATTTCGGAAATATTAATCTAGAGGAAAAGCCAAAAGTCAGTTGCAATGCGATAATTGATGTCAACTTCTTAGATCAGCTTCTTATCAAATATTCATCTATATCAAAAATTCAACGTATCATTTGTTATGTCCTTCGAATAGTTAACCTTTTTCAAAACCATTCCTATCAAAAACCCACTAAGCCGCCGGACCAAAAAGTTATTTTTGAGAATATTGTTTTTCCTACCACCGGTGAGATGCAAAATGCGTTATACCTTCTTATCAAACGCGTTCAAGGTTCTTGTTTTTCTGAGCTTTTTTCCGCGTTATCTAAGGATAAACCAATACCGAAACCTTTGCGAAAACTTTCACCTTTTCTTGATGAGAATAATATCATTAGAGTCGGTGGCAGATTACAAAAATCTGTCTTATTCTGCAAAACAGCCCGTCTTACTTTCGAGTGACCATCGTTTAACTACACTTCTTATCGAGTCCGCTCATCGACAATATCTTCATCCTGGGTTTAAAACATTACATAATCTGCTTTTACAGCAATTTTGGATATTATCTGCCAGACGGGCAAATCAAAGAACCATATCCAAGTGCTTGCAATGTTTTAGAATCAACCCTAAACCCTATAGATCGCCCATAATGAGTCCACTTCCCGCTCATCGAATCAATCAACTTAAACCTTTTTCGAGTGTAGCTATCGACTTTTGTGGACCTTTCTTTGTGATTCCTCATCGTTACCGTGGTTGTAAAGCTTTCAAATCGTATGTCTGTGTGTTTGTCTGTACGGCCACACATTGCGTGCATTTGGAATTAACCATGGAACTGTCCACCGAAGGGTTCGTAGGTGCATTCCATCGATTCATTTCCAGACGCGGAAGCGTGACGCAATGCTGGTCAGATCAAGGCAGTAATTTTATAGGGTTTCGTAACCAATTACTGGATTACCCAAGAAGTGCTGCCACCAGACTTTCTATTCGTTGGCATCTGGGACCTCCTCTCAGTCCACATTTCAATGGCCTGGCAGAAGCTGGCGTCAAAAGTTTTAAAACTCACTTTGTACGAGTTGTCGGCGACCAGAAGTTGTCTCTCATGGAGATGTCCACCCTTACCTGTCGCATAGAAGCCGTACTTAATAGTCGCCCTTTGTCTCTTGCCTCTTCAGACCCACACGATCTTCAACCTCTTACCCCTGGGCATTTTTTGACACTTGAACCCCTTAATTCAGAAATTCCGGAGTCAGATTTGTCCGAGGTTCCTCTAAATCGGCTCTCGAGATGGCAACTAATCCAAAAACTACATAATGATTTTTGGAAACGGTATTCTATAGAGTATTTGCATACGCTACAACAGCGACACAAGTGGGCTGATTCGTCCCCAAATATCAAATTAAATGATTTGGTTATCATAACAAGTGATCACATTCAATCGCCTTTGAAATGGCCGGTCGGTCGGGTCATCGAACTGCATCCCGGCGGAGACGGTCAGGTGCATGTTGCGACGGTACAAACGGTTACCGGTGTTTATAAGCGGCCAGTTGTAAAACTGTGCCTCTTGCCAAATTAAAAGTAATTTTAATTTTCTACCTTTTACCGGGTATTACAATAGGTTTTTTTATTTTTAATTTTTTTTGAATTTTTTTTTGTTTTGCCTTTTTTCGGGATTTCGTTATCTCTAAATAAACTTACGATACTTATCTGTTTTCATTCATTTATATTTATCGGTCGATTCTTTTTCTTATATCTATATCTGTCCGGTTGAGATTCTAAAATTGTGTGTTTTGGAGGGCAGTGTTAGCTACCGCTAAATTTCGCGGTTGTTTATATATATTTTTAAAAAAACACACAATTGTATGAAGGACAAAGCGCATTTCGCATATTTGGATCTGCGCACCAACAACCAGAGAGATCCTTGTCGACCGCCTCGAGAAAATGGCGTGTTAATTTCGTTCTCCAACTATTTCAAATATCTACACCTGAAAGTGCTCGATTTTTGTGTACTGAAGCATAGAACTAGAAACTTCAGCCCTTCAGCTACGTGGTGACATCATTAGATTCAATCAGGGGCCCCTCAGAAGCGGAGAAAGTGGATGCAAAGTGCTGAGTGCATTTGTCTCTGATTACCGTTGTGTGGCACAAATATTTTACCTATGGACGTTTGATTATTTCGTAATTTCATATCAATATATTTATGTTTGCTCGCGCTTTCATTAATTAAGTTATACAGTCCATTGCATTTATCGTTTTTCTTACCGCGAGTTAACAGCCCCCTATGTCAATTATATTTTCCTAAAATAACCCATTATAGATCTATTTACAATATCATTGTCTAATACTTAAAAAACACAGCGAATGAACTTTTTTTTGAAGAAACGTATCAATTTTGGCAATCTTCTTCTTCTCCTCGTCCTTTTTTTTCAACTTCTTTTTTGTGCCCCACTCAGATATTGGCGCGAACTACTCATTTTAATATTTTAAATATTAACTCAAAGCTCAAACGTAACAACAAGTGAAACAACAAAGACTCGCTAATAACCCATTAAAAACGTAAGTAAAGCTGGGGGACCACTATAAGGGGCCACCAAATTTCATATACCAGGATTTGTTGCTAATTTGTTGCTAATTTGTTACTGAAGAATTAAATTTGTTGCTGCAGCCGTTAACAAGAAATCGCCACCCCTGTGACTTTACGGTAAAGCTCAGGGGGCCACCTCATAACTCTGGACTGAAAGGCGATACGAGGATGATTTAAACGCCATAATTTGTTGCTCGGGCTGGGGATGTGCAACCAATATTAAAGAATCCCAAAAAACTTATATTTTTTTTTTGAAAAAAACTGTTTTTTGTTAATATTTTTGTTATTCTTGATAATATTAAGGTAGAAACACTTGTAGTACCCTTATAAAAGGCCGTTCGAATTTGTTACCGCTATTTAAAGCGCCTGAGAGCGTTAAGCAAAAATAAAAAATATAAAAAAATTGAGGCAGAGACCACTGTACGCCGAGTAAAGTTGAGGGGCCACCTTGTATCTCGGTAGTCTTTAAAGATATTAATCTCAAACAAAAAGCATAATTTGTTGCTAAGAGTCTTTCATTGCATCGTGTAAAACAAATTATTTAATTCCAATAGTACGATTAAAAAAAAATTAAAAATAACATATTTTGTACTCTATTTCTAAACCCAACTGGAGGGCCACAGAGTTGTTTATACAGTTGCTAGCGCTCAAATAGCACTAGTTTTGTATGTAAATGGAAAATTTGTCGCTGCTGCCGTTTTCGAGTTATTGAATTTTTTGTATTTTTAATTCAACAAACGTGCTATTATTTAGAAACTTAAAACCATTTTTCTCATGAACTAATTAAGAGGCCACAGATTGTCCTTTGCAGTTTATAGTACTTGAGGGGTACTACCAACATTTATCAACGAGTAATTTGTCGCCGCTTCCGTTTTCGAGAAATTGAATTTTTACTTGCGATGAAGTTCGACGTGTTTCATAGAGTTTTCACCCTGTATCTCAAAAACTAACTAGAGGGCCACAGATTTTTTTTTAGTGACTTATAGTACCTAAAAAGTGCTACCAATATGTGTTAACAAATAATTTGTTGCTGCTTTTGTTTTTGAGAAATTGAATTTTTACTTGCTATGAAGTTTGCTGTTTTTCAAATTGGTTTTAGAGTGTTTTCCCTGTATCTCAAAAACTAAGTAGAGAACCACATATTTTTTTCAGTTACTTATAGTACCTAAAGAGTACTACCAATACGTCTTAACAAATAATTTGTTGCTGCTTCCGTTTTTGAGAAATTTAATTTTAATTTGCTATAAAGTTCGACGTGTTTCATAGAGTCTCAAAAACTAACTAGAGGGCCACAGATTTTTTTTAGTGACTTATAGTACTTAAAGAGTACTACCAATATGTGTTAACAAATAATTTGTTGCTGCTTCCGTTTCCGAGAACTACTTACTAATATATTAGTAATAACAAAAATAATTTGTTGTTGCTTCCGTTTTCGAGAAATTGGATTTTAACTTGCTATAAAGTTCGACGTGTTTTATAGAGTTTTCACCCTGTATCTCAAAAACTAACTAGAGGGCCACAGAGTTTTTTAGTTACTTATAGTACCTACCGGTGTGAAACTAGCAGCCACCTTACAGCAGCCAAAGTGTGAAGTTAGCAGCCACTTACAGCAGCCAAAATGTGAAGTTAGCAGCCACATTTGGCAGCCTAATAAAAAAGTATATTTTCAAAAATTATTTCATTGAGAAGCTGCAAAAACCTTGGAAAATAACTTTTTTTATTAAGAAATGGAGAATTTGAGAAATTTAAAAAAATAAAGAATCCAAAAAAATTTAAAAGTCCCCTTTAAAAATATAGTTACGCAATGAAACTTGGTAGAGTGTTTAAGTTGCCTACAACTAGTCATCTGTGCAAGCGGCTGCTCCTTGTTCGCGGTTTAACATGGTCAAATGAAAAAAAAATTGAAAAACAGAAAAAAATTCAAAAGTCACCTTCAAAAACATAGTTACACAATGAAACTTGGTAGGGTGTTTTCGTAACCTACAACTAGTCATGTGTGTAAGCGGCTGCTACTTGTTCCCGGTTAAATTATTTTCCAAGCTTTTTGCAGCTTCTCAACGAAATAATTTTTGAAAATATACTTTTTTGTTAGGCTGCCAAATGTGGCTGCTGCTGCTAACTTCACACTTTGGTTGCTGTAAGGTGGCTGCTAGTTTCACACCAATAATAGTACTACCGATATGTGTTAACAAATAATTTGTTGTTGCTTCCGTTTTCGAGAAATTGAATTTTTATTTGCAATAAAGATAAACGTGTTTCATATAGTTCTCACCCTGTATCTCAAAAACTAACAAGAGGGCCACAGATTTTTTTCAGTTACTTATAGTACCTAAAGAGTACTACCAATATGTGTTAACAAGTAATTTGTTTCTGCTTCCGTTTTTAAGAAATTGAATTTTATATTTATGTATATATATATATATATATATATATATATATATATATATATATCGGTTTCACAAAGTTCTGCGTCTTCCGATACCCAATCTCCACTCGTTTCTGTTTGCCCATAATTCATTATCTAGGCCTCTTATTCTTATTTCACTGTCTATTCCTTCTCCCCAGCTTCTCCTTGGCCGTCCTCGTTTTCTTCGGCCAGTTGGTTTCCATTGTAGTATTTGTTTAGGTAGTCTTTCATCATTCATTCTTTGTACATGTCCGTACCACACCAGTTGTTTTGTTCTTATATCATCCACTAAAGTACGTTCATCCACTGTCATAATTTTTCTTATTCTTTGATTTGTAACTCTTTCTCTGTTTGATTTCCCTGCTGCTCTTCTCCAATAGTCCATCTCCGTAGCGGAAAGCATTTTTTCTGTTCTATTCTTGATTGGCCATACTTCTGAGCTGTATGTAATAATACTTTTTACAATGGTGTTATATATAAGCTTTTTGTTATGTTTTGATATACTTTGGTCCCAAATTATTCCATTTAATAAAGTTATTGCTTTTCTTCCTTGTACGTTGCGATCTTTTATGGCTTTGTCTAGTATTCCGTCAGCTGTAATTTTTAGATTTAGTATTTATACTCATCACAGGACTGAATTCGCTGCCCGGTATTTAAGATTAGACCCTGTTTCATTCCACCGATACACATATACTCTGTCTTATTGAGGTTAACCTCTAGTCCCCACTTATTGTACTCTTCTGTTAGTTTTCGTGTCATATATTCGAGGTCGTCATAATCCTGAGCCACTACTATCTGATCATCGGCGAAACATAAAGTATACAAGGTGGTTGTTTTGGCATTTTCTCTTCCATACTTTAAGGACTTGTTCCAAGTATGTCTTGAAGAGCGTAGGCGAGATACAGCAACCTTGTTTATGACCTTTATTTACTTGAAAGCCTTTGGTTAGTTTTGCTTTTATTTTAACTTTTGCCTTACTATTGCGGTATAACTCTTTGATGGCCTTAATTAGTTGTACGCTTATGTTTATGTTTTCCAACGCTTTCCAAAGTAGATTTAGTGGTTTACTATCATATGCCTTCTGCAAATCGACGTAAAGCAGATGCAGCTCTTGTCCGTATGCCATTTTCTTTTCAATAACTTGGGTTATACAAAAGAGATGATCTGAAGTCGATCTACCCGCCCTGAAATCAGCTTGTTCTTCTGCCTCCATGTCTTTATATTCGCTCTCCACTTTATTTCTTATTATTTTACCGTATATTCTGCTTAGCGTACTAGTCACAGATATACCTCTATAATTGTCACATATATGTTTCCTTCCTTTTTTATGTATTGTGGATATATATGACGTTTTCCACTCAGTTGGTACTACAGTTCCATTTAAATATATTTGGAAAAGATTCCGTAATCTTCAAAACAGTTCTTCAGTGCCATATTTAATAAGTTCGGCTGGGATATTTCCGGGTCCGGCAGATTTACCGGTTTTTAAGGTTGTGCACACGTTTTTGACCTCAGAGATTGTGAGGGGTACTGGAGATCCCATCGTTTTAATTATATTGTCTCTTGCGTCTTCCTTGAATTCTGCTCTATCTTCAGTTAAAAGTTTTTTTAAAATGCTCATCCCATTCTTTGTCTGGTATTGATGAAATGATATCTCTGTATGTTTCTTTTTTAATCGATCTTATAGTTTTCCAGCTTTCGGTACATCTCCTACCTCCTAAGTAAGAATCTATATAATGATTTTTCTTATCACTGATCATTCTTCTCACCTTTGATTGCGCGATTTTGTATTCTGTCTGTTGGGATAAGTAGGTGTGATATAATTTCCTTTTTTCCTCTATTTCTCTTTCAATCTCAGCATCCCACCATTATGGTTTTCTTCTTTTAGAAGTTTCTTCCACTAATCCTAGTGCTTCTTTTGCAGCTTGGTTGATGCTTAATGTAATACATTCGTATTCCTCATCTGGGGTTTCACCTGAACTTGTATTAAGTTTTTCGTTCAGTCTCTTTTTGTATAAGTTTTTTACGCTGTCATGTTCTAGGCTTAGTAGATTATATTTACAGTGATCAATTTCTTCAATCACTGTATCATCAAGATGTTGTTGATGCAGGCTTCGGCCTTGATAAGGAAAGCGAATTTTGGACTCCAGAAAATAGTGATCACTTCCGCATGTTGATCCACGTTTTGTTCTGACATCTTGAATTTTTAGTTTTGTCTTTTGTTTAGTGATAAGATAATCAATGACGGATTTCAGGTTTGGTGAGGGCTTGGTCCAGGTATATTTGTGTATTTCCTTATGTTGAAAAAAACCGTTTTGGATTTTTAGGTCTAATTGCTCACATACTGTAATTAGCCGGTTTCCATTGTCATTAACATTTTCTCCATGTTGGCCAACTGTCAGATCAATAACTCTGTTACCGGTTCAACTATTTAAATCTTCCAATATATACTTACTGCTGATATTTCATTGTGTATTTCTTCAAAAAAATTGTCTTTCACGGCTACATTTGCATCGTCGTTATACGCATAGATTCCAAAAATCGTAAGTCTCATTCCTTTTATTGTTATATTCATTTTAATTAGCCTTTCATTGACTGCTTCCCAGTTGCTGATGAATTTTCTAAATCTTTTGTTGACCAAAATAAATACTCCTTGTTGAGCGTGTTTTTCTTTTGCCACTCCGCTATAGAAATGGTCATATTGTCCTAGGTTTTCAGATCCTTTTCCTTTCTTTTTCGTTTCTGTTAGTACAGCAAGGTCTACCTTCATTCTGCTGCACTCATGTACTATTTCATTAACTTTTCGACCCATTCCTTGCACGTTCCATGTACCAAAAATCATATTCCTGTTTCTTTGCTTGGTTAGTCTTAGGTTTTTCTGTTCTTTCCGAGACATTTGATTGGGTTTTTTAACAGTGTACGTTTTTTCCGGGTATCAGAGGGTTAGTTTGATGCCCCAACCCCCAACCTGGAGGACCAGGTGATTTTTGATCGAGTTTTTTTTCCCCTAGCCTTTGACGATTCCAACGCCGGTACTACAAGGCAGTAGTCTTTTATACTATCCCTAAAAGAAAGGGTTGCCACCTACGGTATGATCACCGTACCGAGGTCCATTCTCTTCGCCTTTCATATCGATGTGGTCTTCTCCCGTAACCCTGGGAAAGGGACCCTATACAGGTGCTAACTCTCCGGGTCGGAGAGTACCTGGAATCTACGGAGGGCAGGGGTCGATTCATTTCCCCTGATAGACATCTGACGAGGTCTACCCGTACCCAGCGAAATTGAATTTTAACTTGCTATAAAGTTCAACTTGTTTCATATAGTTTTCACCCTGTATCTCAAAAACTAACTAAAGGGCCACATATTTTTTCAGCTACTTATAGTACCTAAAGAGTACTGTCAATATATGTTAACAAATAATTTGTTGCTGCTTCCGTTTTCGAGAAATTAAATTTTTATTTGCTATAATGTTCAACGTGTTTCATATAATGAATTGTAGATTTCTCCAGGGTGAAGTCCTTGAACCATTGTTAAAGGAGAAGAAACGAAAAGTCCTGCTTACTTCACAAATATTTTATTGTCTAATCACGACGCGTTTCGGTTTTTAAAAAACCATTATCAAGTGGTCTGGTCTGTAAGAATAATGAAAAAATATAATTAAATTATAATATTTAAAATAAAATATGCTAAAAAATACTTACAGACAGTTAAGAATCATCTTTGAAACAAATGAAAAACTGGAACACACAAAAATAAAAAATTAAAAAAACATTTAAAACAGTCTAAAACAACATACAGATTAAAAATCAGTCAAACGGACATAAACACGTAATTTTTATAAAATACAATTAATTGACAAAGAAGATATAGGTTAAAATAATAAATAATAAATAATATAAACAAAACCCAGATATCCGAAACAGGTACAAAGCGACATCTAACATAAAATATATAATGTAATAAATGAACAGAAACAATTTAAAATTGACCAAATCAATAAATAAAAGCAGACAAAGAAATCTTATTTGAAATTGTTTAAAACTTTAGCTACCTCTTTGAAGTGGGCGTTAGTAGTGGTTTCATTTAAACTAACTGACGATTGTTCAGTTTCGAGTTTAGCAATCTCAAAATTTTCCAAAAAATTCAATTTTCTGCCTTTTTGGGTATCATGTAACATTCTAAAATTATTCTCCATATTAAAAGAATGTCCCGTTTCCCTCAAATGCATGCCAAAAGCGGATCTTTTATCCCGGAAAACCGAAACGCGTCGTGATTAGACAATAAAATATTTGTGAAGTAAGCAGGACTTTTCGTTTCTTCTCCTTTAACAAGTGTTTCATATAGTTTTCACCCTGTATCTCAAAAATTAACTAGAGGGCCACAGTTTTTTTTTAGTGACTTATAGTACCTAAAGAGTACTACCAATATGTGTTAACAAATAATTTGTTGCTGCTTCCGTTTTTGAGAAATTGAATTTTTACTTGCTATAAATAAATTTCGACGTGTTTCATATAGTTTTCACCCTGTATCTCAAAAACTAACTAGAGGGCCACAGATTTTTTTCAGTTACTTATAGCACCTAAAGAATACTACCAATATGTCTTAACAAATAATTTGTTGCTGCTTCCGTTTTTGAGAAATTGAATTATTACTTGGTTTAAAGTTCAACGTGTTTCATATAGTTTTCACCCTGTATACAAAAACTAACTAGAGTGTCATAGATGGTTTTCAGTTACTTATAGTACCTAAAGAGTACTACTAATATGTGTTAACAAATAATTTGTTGCTGCTACCGTTTTTGAGAAATTGAATGTTAACTTGCTATAAAGTTTGACGTGTTTCATATAGTTTTCACCCTGTATCTCCAAAACTAACTAGAGGGCCACATATTTTTTTCAGTGACTTATAGTACCTAAAGAGTACTACCAATGTGTGTTAACAAATAATTTGTTGCTGCTTTCGTTTTCGAGAAATTGAATTTTTATTTGCTATAAAGTTCAACTTGTTTCATATAGTTTTCACCCTGTATCTCAAAAACTAACTAGAGGGTCACAGACTTTTTTCAGCTACTTATAGTACCTAAAAAGTACTACCAATGTGTGTTACCAAATAATTTGTTGCTGCTTCCGTTTTCGAGAAATTGAATTTTTATTTGCTATAATGTTCAACGTGTTTCATATAGTTTTCACCCTGTATCTCAAAAACTAACTAGAGGCCCACAGATTTTTTTCAGGTGCTTATAGTACCTAAAGAGTACTACCAATATGTGTTAACAAATAATTTGTTACTGCTTCCGTTTTCGAGAAATTGAATTTTAACTTGCTATATAGTTCGACGTGTTTCATACAGTTTTCACCCTGTATCTCAAAAACTAACTAGAGGGCCACAGATTTTTTTTAGTAACTTATAGTACCTAAAAAGTACTATCAATATGTGTTAACAAATAATTTGTTGCTGCTTCCGTTTCGAGAAATTGAAATTTTATCTGCTATAAAGTTCAACGTGTTTCATATAGTTTTCACCCTGTATCTCAAAAACTAACTAGCTTTTTTTCAATTTCAAAGTAGCTTTATTGTTTAAAATACAAAGTACTTATTAACAAAGCCCTGCTTAAATTAGTCTTAAAGTTAAACAGTCAAAAAAGTAAATAAGTCAACGTTATTACATACCAATCACAGTAGCTAAAGATTCATTTAAACAGGTTCTTTTTTTTAATATTAAATAAAAATAACAACACTGTAGTAATCACATCAAAAATAAAAATAAAATAAAATTAAAATAAACGAGCAAACAAATAAATAAACCAAATGACAAACGCAAAAATGTCAAAATGCTACCAGTTAAGAAATTAAGTCCATACAGAATATTTTAATTCTGTTCAGCAAAAAACTCGTCAGCAGTATAAAATCCTTTATCAAGCAGAAACTTTTTAGTCTTTTTTCTGAACTTTTTCTCGCATTGTTGTTTTCTTATGCTCAGTGGAAGATGATTAAATATCTTTTTGCCTTCGTAAATTAAAGATCTATTGATTAATTCGGATCGGGAGATGGGAAGAATTAGCTGAAGTGGCCTTTTATTACTATAAGATCCACTTAGTTGCAGCTCATTTTTGTATTTTTTAAATATTACACATGATGTCTTAAGAATATATATGCAGTAAAGGGTTAATAAATTATACTTACAAAATAGAGGGCGGCATGAATCATTTCTTTTTGCATGGCAAATATTGCCGATCGCCCTTTTTTGTATTTTAAATACAGTTTGAAAAAGAGTTTTGCTACAAGAACCCCAGAAGTAGATACCATAACGCAAGTGAGACTCAATAAGTGAGATATAGCATGTCCTAGCTTGAGCGAGACCCAAATTATCGGAGATGACCCGGAGAGCATAGCAACTCGATGACATTCTGCTGCAACGATGCTCTATTTGCTTCTTGAACTTCAAAGAGCCATCTATAAAAACCCCAAGAAATTTGTTTTTCTCTGTAACTGTAACAGTTCATTGCCCATTATTACTTCCCCAAGTTGAGATTTAAATTCCATTATGTTTCTTTTGGTGACATTTAAGCTTAGTTTGTTGGAATTACACCATTCTTTAATCTTAGACATATCACTCTGTATGTTCTTCGATAGTCTTTCAGGGTCAGTGTCGTGCCACACAATGGTAACATCGTCACAGAAGACCACAAAGTGGCCAGATATTTGAAGATGAACCAAGTCCTCTATGTAAATACGGAAAAGCAATGGTCCCAACACAGATCCCTGTGGGACTCCAGCATTAATTGCTAGGTCAGAAGAACACATGTTCTGAAACAGCACACTTTGAGTTCTCTCCTCCAGCATTGAGCTAAACCACTCCAGTTCCCTTTCCCTGATTCCATAGGTTTCTAACTTGAGCAGGAGTATTCCGTGATTCACGCAGTCAAAAGCCCTCGATAGATCACAGAACACTGCCGCGCATTTTTCTCCAGAATTAATTTTCAGATAAACATACTGAAGGAAACTAAAAATGGCGTAAAAGATTCTCTGACTCCAGAAAGCACTCGACCCTAAACTGCACCTTATTTTCCATTATCTTGGATAACGTAGGTAGGAGAGATCTCGGTCGGTAATTCGATGTCTTTTCCACATCACCTCCTTTATGAAGGGGAATGACAATTGCCTTTTTTAAAAAGTTGGGAAAAGAACCGGACTGATTTACGGCAAAAACCAGTGATTCTAAAGCTTGTAATGGCAGATGCATAAAAATTCGTTGTGATAAATTGTCATACCCAGAAGATGTTTTATTCTTCAGCAACTGAAAAACACGCACCAACTCTTTTACAGCAGTTAGAAAAAAGATGAACTGTCTGGAGATATTGATATGGTTGAGATATTCTGTTGGATCGATAGAGTGAATTAGACTACTTGACAGATTTTTGGAAATTGTGCAATAGAATTTATTCAGATCTTCAGGTTTCAACTTGCAGGTACCACCAGATGAATGAGATTGTTTACCTCTGAGTTTATTTACAACATGCCAAACTTCTTTATTTTTATTGGACGATTCGTTAATTCTTCTTTTAAAGTACAGCCTTTTGGCTGTTTTGACAGTTGCCCTGAATATACGACGATATTTTGTAAAATAGATTAGAAAAGAAGGAGGAAACTCAACAAATTTTTTATGTAGTGAAGGGAGCGTAAGTTTCTACTTGAAATTAACAAAGCTTTTGTAAACCATGGTACCTTTTTTTCTGTTTGAGATTTATTACAGGAAAAGCTGCACCAAACTTATTAGAGACCAACCAGTGAAAATGTCTAATGGACTCATCCGACGAAAATACCCTACTCCAGTCAGTTTGCCGACAAAGAAGCTCAAACCTTCTCTAATTTTTGTCCGAGAAACATCTTCCTCTCCTAGTTACTCGAATATAGGAGAAACCTCACAATGTATGTTGTCGAATCTTGAACAAATATAATCTATGCCCGTTGAGGATTTTTCTGTAAGGCGCGTTGCCTGACTTACATGCAAATTAAGAATGTTTGATGGCAAAATACTTTGTAGAGCCGGAAAACTGCAACCGGAATTCTTAAGAAAATCTATATTTAAATCCCCACAAAGAACCAGGTGGACACCGCTAGATATGCCAGACAATAAGGTTTCGATTTTTTCAAACAATGCTTTTTTACTTGTACGTGGGGATCTGTAGATGCCCAATATATAAAAATTCAATTTTAAAGAATATACTGACGAGAATTCAAAAAACCTTTCTTCAATCAAATAATCAAAGCGATCCACATTTTGAAAGTCAAAATTATCTTGGTAGTTTTTTTGATCATTATTAGAGTGCCACCATCTCTGTACCGTCTCCGGGAAAATATTGAGGCAATAAAATAGTATTGCATGTAAAAAGGTTCAGAAAACTTTAAGTGGTGTTCAGTCAGAACAACAATTTTAGGAAGCTGCAAATCATGTAAAAGCAATAACAAGTTATCTATTTTATGTCTGACAGAACATATGTTAAGCGACATCAAGTCAATAAAACCACCATCCCGACAACCCCTCTCCATCAACAATGGCCCGTCTGACAGAACCAAAGGTCTAAAAAATTTTCCTCAGTCAAATTTTCCTTTTCAGTGATTAACTCCGCGTTACACTGTACTTCTGCGATCAATTCTGATTTTTCTGAAAGCTCGGTATTTGACTTATGTTTTTCTAAACTAGATTTGGTTGCCTTGGCTCCCAGAACGGGAAAAGAAGAATGAGGAGGCCTGCCCTTATAACCTTGTAAACAGGTGTGTATCAAATCTTTTATACATTTTGATAGTTTATTTAGACCAAGTACATACAAGTAAATTGGTATTAGAGCACTGATTCGCTAAATCATTAAGATACATCCTGTTTACATTCCTGCACCCCGCATCCACAAGAAGCACGACAAAATCCAATTCACCAAAGTCTGATATAAACCCGTCGATAGGCCCAAATATATGTTCAAAATTTGTATCTGGTTTGCACAACGTCTGGACTACATATTGGTCAGATATCTCACTGGAGAGACTGTGGTTTAAAAATTTTCCAAAACCATCAGTTAAGATAAGGATCTTATGCTTTCTTGATACGGTTTGTTCTGGCCTTTCTTTTTTGTCCTGTCCATGTGACCATTGTTTTTCTGATGTGTTACAGGTCAAGAAAAAGTTTTGATCTTTTCCCATTTTCCTGTCCTTATCCTTTGTCTTTTTTGTCTTTTTGCTACACTTTTAAGTTTTTTGTTTTGAGCGATCAGCTGTTCATTGTTCTCCTCCAAAACAATATTCGCATCCCTTAGATCACGGATTAATTTTTGAAGGGTGCATTTAGGGCTTTTGCTTTTATTTATGTTCTTTTGTAGCTTTAAGTTTTGCTCCTCTACCATTATAGTTGTAGCCATATTACCGTTAACAAATTCTTTATCTGAGATACAGTCCTCCCTCTCTTTCACATATCTGTTAAGTCGGCATATTTCCTTTTGGAGTCGTGAATTTTCTATTTTCATCAAATCTATTTTGTTTCTGAGGTCTTTAATCACATTATTTTGTTCTAAAATCGTGTCCCTGTTTGTCCCTTCCCTAATTTTTCTCATTAATCTGGAGTTTTCTTCTTTAAGATGCTTTATCTCGTCTTGCATATCTTCCTCTTGAGTAAATATTTCATCTTGGAAATCTGACGTTTGTTTCCTAAGCTTTGCAATTCGGATCTTTTTCTCCTCTACTTGTTCATGTAGCACACCAATTTGTTTCTGAAATCTTACACTGTCCATCTCCTTTTCCGTCTCTAGTTCAAGGATGCGTTTACTTAGTATTCGGTTCTTCCGAAAAATCTTTTCAACTTGTTCTTCATTGGGGTAGGCCAGCATTTTGCATGTTTGACAGAGGTACGGAATTTTCTTGTTGACTAGCGCAATAAATCTTACTTCGGTTGTACTCCACTTTGCACACTTTCTGCAGGTGATAACTTTGCAATTATAACATACTCCGCCAAATAGTTCATCAGTAGATTTCGGTTCTTTAAAAACACACGGAAGTAGACATTCGGAGCAAGCCATTGCCAGAAAGAGTTCTTAACAAAGATTTCACAAACAAGGAGACAAAAACAGTCAATTATTATAAAAATCAAGATGGAACATACATTCTTGACACTCCCTGTATTATACTTAAATTTCTTCAACATTGTTTTTATATGCAAAAAGTGTTTTAGTTGAAACTGATAATAAAAATAAAAAGTTTACACTCATCTGAGGTCACCTGAGATTAGTTGCTTAAACTTATCTTTCCTCCAATTGAACACAATTAATCAAAAACACCAGTTTATAAATCTCAGTTTAACACTTTTCCACTAACTTTTTTTAAGAATTTCTTTTACAGTCACCTTTCAATTTTCAAACAGAAATAATTTGCAGTAAGCCGCATAATTAATGTTAGAATTTTAACCAATATTTTAGTTGTAACGTTAGCAACTGTGGATAATGCGTGCTCACTATTTTCGTTTCTCATCATATAATACCTAAAGAGTACTACCAATAAAAGTCACTAAAAAAAATCTGTGGCCCTCTAGTTAGTTTTTGAGATACAGGGTGCAAACTCTATGAAACACGTCGAACTTTATAGCAAGTTAAAATCCAATTTCTCGAAAACGGAAGCAGCAACAAATTACTCGTTGATAAATGTTGGTAGTACCCCTCAAGTACTATAAACTGCAAAGGACAATCTGTGGCCTCTTAATTAGTTCTTGAGAAAAAGGGTTTTAAGTTTCTAAATAATAGCAGGATTGTTGAATTAAAAATACAAAAAATTCAATAACTCGAAAACGGCAGCAGCGACAAATTTTTCATTTACATACAAAAGTAGTGCTGTTTGAGCGCTAGCAAGTGTATAAACAACTCTGTAGCCCTCCAGTTGGGTTTGGAAATACCGTACAAAATATGTTATTTTTAATTTTTTTTTAATCGTACTATTGGAATTAAATAATTTGTTTTACACGATGCAATGAAAGACTCTTAGCAACAAATTATGCTTTTTGTTTGAGATTAATATCTTTAAAGACTACCGAGATACAAGGTGGCCCCTGAACATTACTCGTCGCACAGTGGTCTCTGCCTCAATATTTTAATATTTTTTATTTTTGCTTAATAACGCTCTCAGGCGCTTTAAATAGCGTTAACAAATTCGAACGGCTTTTTATAAGAGTACTACAAGTGTTTCTACCTTCATATTATCAAGAATAACAGAAATATTAACAAAAAACAGAAAAAAAAAATTATAAGTCTTTTGGGATTCTTTATTATTGGTTGCACATCCCCATCCCGAGCAACAAATTATGGCGTTTAAATCATCCTCGTATCGCCTTTCAGTCCAGAGTTATGAGGTGGCCCCTCAGCTTTACCGTAAAGTCACAGGGGGCGCGATTTCTCGTAAACGGCTGCAGCAACAAATTTAATTCTTCGGTAACAAATTAGCAACAAATTAGCACCAAATCCTGGCATATGAAATTTGGTGGCCCCTTATAGTGGTCCTTCAGCTTTACTTACGTCCATTAAAACGGGGAATAACCTATGGGAATCACTGAGGTTTCGACCAGCCAGGGTTGACAATAATTGTTTGGGCGTTCACATTTTTTATGTTCGAAAGAAATCGTGACAAATTAAATAATTATGGATTTGAAATGTTTAAATATGTATATTTGTATTTTTGGAGTTTGTTTGATATACATAGGTAGGTATTACTTTTTCTTAGAGTATATTAATATACCGGTGGCCCCCCGTGTGGCGGTGTCTGCGGGGCCGTTTGACACGCGCTTGTTTCCGCAGCTCATCACGAGGTGTGAATCATTGAAATCAGTTTAGTTTAGTTAGTTAATTTTTGTGTCAACCATTGTTTTACAGACAATACGATTGTCTTACCAAATCTGTGCATCCATTCCCTAATAACTTCATTATTACTGAACCGAATAAAAAGCATCATGGTGAAGCTCGATTTTTTTTATCGAAAACTATTGAAGTTTGTCGCCACCTTAAAATCCAGGATAGCGGACAGGCTTTTTAAAAGGCTACTTTTATTTTAGGACCATGCTTGTATGACATGATGCTGAAGGGGGGGAGGAGGGGTTTGCCTTGCGTTACACTTGATGTATTTTCCTCCTGAATTTTTGCGTTACATAATTTTAGAACGTTTCCATAAGGAAGGAAGGATCATAAGTTTCGAGAAACTTTTAGACTTTTGTTAAATTCGTTAAGAGCTCTGCCTCTGTTGCGCATACCGAGATCTCAAATATTGAAATCGGTTAGGTGGTTCCTGAAATTATAATATTTGTTTTAAACATTACGGCGGTTAAGATGAAAAACAGAGGATATAAGATAGTTTTTGGTCGTGCCAAATTTAGGCCCGATAACCTCACCGACAACGACAACTTTAACAATATTTGACAGTTCGAAATAGCATTTTTGGTACCGGTTTTAGTCGACGCCGACGATGCGGTTATCTGTCGTTTGGGGTGCAAGACTATTAAAATCGTGATATTCATTAGGGGAAGATGGGGGAGTTTTTGTCTAAAGGACAACTTTATTTGCAGTTTTAATACTTTGTTTGTGGTTTTTCTTGTCATAAACAAATTTAGAATGGAAATGTTTCGTATTACTCCTTCGTTTTGACTAACGTGGGGTAACAGGAAACATCGTAATGGGGTAATAAGAAATATAATCTTTTTTGTTGCACTTTGATTTGAGTAGTGTTACCTTAAAATTTTACTAAAGTGCCTTATGTAAAGGAGTAAAAATGGCAAGTCGCAGAAATATTAAATGGCATCTAACGCACATAGTCCAGAGTACATTGGTGTATTTTTTAATTGATTATTAACAGTCTGAATTCTCGTACATAGCTTTATTAGGCCAAGACGCCTATTCTAACAGAATGCGCAGGTGCAGAAATTTTGGAGCTTCGGACTAACTAAACCAAGCATATGATTTTGGGGCACAATGTTGCCATTTACTTAAAAACACATACCTTTTATATTCCTGTGCTTGTTCTATTTTCTCTTGGTTTATTCTGATCGTGATATCAACATCTGTGTTTGTTATGATTTTAGTTTTAGTGTGGTTCATACTCAGACCTATATTTTTAGCTGCTGTATCCCGTTATTCCAGCATTTTTATCAGTTCTTCTTTCTTATCTGTTATTAAGGCTTTATATTAGATGGTTTAAGTATTGTCCGTTTACTTTGATGCCTATTTCTTCCCAATCTAATTTTTTTAAATATCTTGTAGGGCCTGGTTAAATAGTTTAGAGGATATTGTGTCACCCTGTGTGACACCTCTTCTTATGAGGATTGGCTTGGTTCCTTCGTGGATTTTGATTGATGTTGTTGCTTCGCTATAATGACTATTAAATCTGTGTATTCGGCTATTATTTAAAGAAAGCTTTTTCAAAGTCCATAAACGCAATATAAAGTGAAATGTATTCGTTGGCTCGATCTATTGAAAAATTAGTATCCATTTTTTGTTCAATGTGTAAAAGTTAATGGCAATATTGTTCTACAAATCATATGCTTGGTTTAGTCAGTCCGATACACGAAGCATGTCTACGCCTGCACACTCTGCTAGGAATCACTTTCAAGTATTTTTGCGGGAAAAAAGTTAGGCGACTTGGCCAAATAATATATGTACGAAAATTTAGCCTGTTAGTATTCACTTAAAAAATAGACCAGTGTGCTGTGGACTATTTGAGCTGGTTGCCATTTAATATTTTTGCAACTTGCCATTTCTAAAGCTTAACATAGGTCACTTTTGCCAAATTTGAAGGCAACTTCACTAAGTACTCAAATCAATAAATAAAAAGTTATATATTTTTTATTGCCCCATTGCGATGTTTTTCATTATTCCCCGATAATCAAAACGAAAGGGTAATAAGAAACATTTCCATTCTGAACTACTTGCTTATGACAGGAAAAATTTAAAACAATACATAGAAAGTCTCACATTTGACAGCAAACTTAAGTATTAAAACTGAAAATAAAGTGTTTCCTTCAGACAAAAAAAAATATTATTTGAAATGGTTTGCTTGTAAAAAACAAAAGTGCTAAAACTTTATTAATATTGTAGTAGAAAATTTGAAAGGTTTTTTCAGATATCTCAAATGACAAAAGACAAACTGCAACAGTAGCAAAAAAATATTTCCTATTACTTATTACCCCATTATCCCCTATGTGAAAGAAATGGGTTCCGCTAGAGATTGCTTAATGTTCTTCCATCTGTCCCTGGTGCCGCTCAACACACAGTATATAGGGACCGTGCGTTCAACACTGTTGTGACCTGTGCAGCATGCGCCACCAAATGGCGCGGAATTTAATAGAAGCTCGCTAAAACACAATTGCGCACGTTCTACGTATGTCAAAAATCATATGTTAACCGTCCGTGAGTTTGCGGCGTTCCACGGAAGCCGCTAACTACATGTGACGTTCAAATTTCAACAGTGTCAAGTTGCGTTAGTCGTCGGCCGTTTTTGGCATGACCAAAAACTATCTATTTTACTTTTGTGGTAAAAAAATCTACCTGATCCTTCGAGTGTTCCAGCCCCAAATATTTTTTTTTATTCATGTATTTATTTTTTGTATTTTTTTTTTGGTGCTGGGAAATAAAAACTTGTTTATTTTTTCCGGTTTTTATTTGGAGCAACCGGTATAATACTTTCTTGGATAATTTTTTTAAATATAAAATACATTTGCAAAAATTTCATAAATTAGGTCTATTTTTTACCTTTTCCAAATTTTTTGGACCTAGATCCGTTACTGATCTATACAGATCGAAAAAGATAGGTTGAATAAACGACGGTCATCATTAATTTTCAGCCTTCGACCGGATAGCGTTAATTTAATGTACACCAACATTAAGACAATGAAATGGTCTTTGAATTAAAGATCGTGATCATTTTTCCGTGTTTATTTTTAAACTTACTGAGAAATTAAAGAATATTTTGTAAGCTTACAAAAGTTACCTAATAAAAATTGTAAAAGTCAGAAAGGTTATTTTTTTATTCTTTGTTTGATTTCTCTTTCCTGTTTTTTACTTCCCTCGCTAGAGGGGAGTATTGTATTCGTCCAACAATCACACATCGAAATTTTGATGGATCTTTACAAATTAGATCCTCAAGTTGCTAAAAAATGTTTTCCCGAATTTCCGTGTGTTTTTCTGTCTGTCTGTCACGCTTTTTTTGTTTGTCGCATAACTTTAAAACGCTTTATTCGATTTCCATCAAACTTTGTACACATACTGCCATCATTGAGAATTAGAGATAAGCTTTTCAGGTTTGCTGAGTCTAGAGGAGATATCCGTAAAAGAAGTCAATAACTTTAAAGCGCATTAACCAAATTTTACACGCTTACTGCTCCTAACGATTGAGTCCTTAAGGAGATATCCCCAAAAAGAGCTACTTGGGATTATATCATGTAAACAGTACCAAAGAAGATCAGTACCGGGCAAAAATGGAGAAACCACCTAGAATATATAATATATAAATCTGATACATTTTAAAACTTCAGTCCAGTTCTGAGTACAAGTGTTGCGACGATTTTCGATACGCAATAATGGCAAGTACCATTCGAAACAGACTTAAAAGTTATATGTCCTGAAAATTTCAGAACAATTGGACAAATAATAGTCTACAAAATTGGAAAAAATGATCACTTGGCAAAAATCTTAAAATATTATTATTTTAATTTTTAGACTATCCTTTGTGCAATTTTTTTTAAAATTGACAAAAAGGCACTAAATGATTTTGTATCAAAAATCGCCAAAATACATAAACTAAGAACTAGACCGAAGATTTTATATGTATCACTTGTTCTTTGATAGTAAGTACAGGACCAGATTTATATACAGTTTTAGGTGGTTTCTCCACTTTTGGCCGGTACTGTACATAACATCATGTATGTTTCGGATGGAGTACAGTAAATATCGCTTATAACGATATCGGATATTACGATATATCGGTATTTTATTACAAGAATGGCGGATCCAAAATGGCGGATTTCTTTAAGTTTGCAGTGCTTGAGATCACTTAATACAGTTTTATACTCTTAACTTAAAAAAATTAAAATGGCGGATCCAAAATGGCGGACTTTCTTATTTTTATGCATCGATATGTATCAAATATAGAACTTGGCGGTCTTTGACTCAAACTCATAAAAAAATCAAAAAGGCCGATCAAAAATGGTGTACCTATTTCTTAATTTTTAACTGATTTGTTTCAAACTTGAAAATTTGCAGTGCTTGAGATCACATAATACAGTTTTATCCTCAAACTAAGAAAAAATTAAAATGGCTCATCCAAAATGACGGATTTCATGTATCAAATATAGAACTCAAGCACTGCAAACTTTCAGATTTGAGACTAATAGCTCGAAAATAAAAAAATCCGCCATTTTGGATCCGCCATTCTTGTAATCAAAAACGTAAATTTTATTTTACCAAGTTACCAGAACTTACACCTACAAATTTCAAGAAGATTACGTAAAGGATTTTTCAAAAATGTTTTTGACTAAATAATAATATAATATCTATTTTGTTTTTTATCTGCACATTTTATCGAAAAAAAAAATATTTTAGTCGGTCGCCGAGTTGGCCCGGCGCCTGGTTGGCGGCATCGAGTTGACCTGGCGCCCAGTTGGCGGCGCCGAGTTGTGCGGCGCCGAGTTGGCCGCGCCCAGTTATAACGACCGAAATTAAGCTGTCCGTTCAATGTCGTTATAACCGATATTCACTGTATCATATCAGTTAACGAAATATTAGTGTTATATTATTTGATATACCTAATAAAATCTGTCTTTTTGCTTTCAAGAAAATGTAGAGAAAACATTAAAAAGGTTCAGGAAAAGTCTGGAATTGGTCTGGAAAACTCCAAATCCAAGCATAAGTCAAGTCTAACTCGGGAAATATTCGGAAAACTCGGAAAATATTCGAAAAAAAATTGGAAAAGTCTTCGGTAAAACTCGAGAAATATTGGCAAAAACTCGAAAATTCTATTAAAATATTAGGAAAATTCGGGAAATGTTCGGAAAACTCAAAAAATCTTCAAAGAACTTCGAAAATTTTTCGTAAAACCTCGGGAAATGTTCGGAAAAACTCGGGAAGTGTTCGGAGTAGTCGAAAAATCTTCGGAATAACTCGGGAAATGTTCGGAAAAAGACGGGAAATGTTTTGAAAACTCGGAAAAACTCGGGAAATGTGCGGAAAACTCGAGAAATGTTCGAAAAAACTAGGGAAATGTTCCTCTTCCTGTGGTTAGCCGTCATACGACCCAATTTTTTTGTTTTGCCAAAAACATATTTCCTTTGCAAGCTAGTAAACATTTATTTATAACATTTATACATTTAACCAAATGAAACATTTATTGAATAAATAAACAAAATATTGAACCTGAAACTCCCACCACCAACATCCGGCGCGCGGCGGTATCTTTCTTCTTTCACGCGATCTGATAGTCATCAGACCAGAACCGTTTGTCTTGCCTCGAGCAGTACGATTTCCTTGTAGCTAGAATCCCCTAATGGGGTCACAAAACCTAACCAAGCTCAGCTTCTAGTAAAAAGACATTTCACTTGCATAGAAAAATGCAAAATAGTGCAGAGGATTTTTAAACTGCCCGGGATTTTTTCTGGCAAAATTTATCATTTAAAGATGTTAAGATGATTAAGAGATAAAAAGAATTTGATAAATATGTATGTAGCAATTTAAAAAGGCCCTGACTATTGTTATGAAATTTTAATCACTATAAAAGAAAGTTGATTCTAAACTAACTGTTTGTAGTAATAAAAAAACAATTTCTAATAAAAAAATTATGTTGCTAAGCATAAAAGTTAAAAATAAAAGTTTCTAATGCATTCAAGGCTTTAGCCATGTCTTCTTTTTTCACTATCTTGTACATATTTCCAATTTTTCCCGGTCCGATCATTGGAACACTAGCCTGAAGCTATCATAGGTGAAACGTCATGTAATGCAAAAATACCAAAAGCCTAATCTCAAAACTACTAACGAATATTTAATAAAGACAGTATTTCTCCAAATCGTGTCCGTTTATTCCTTTACGTTCATTTACTGCATTTTGAAATAGTAATTTTTTACATCTCTATATATATATTTTTATATTATAATATATATTTTTTTCTATAGTATCCACAATAAACACAGGAACAACTAGAAATATTGTTTGTATACTAACTCAATCTATCTTTCTTTCTATCTAGCTTTCTTCGATCCATCTTTGGACATAGGCCTCCACCAATATCTTCCCTTCTTCTCTGTTTGTCGCCGTGTTCATCCATCTAGCTCCTGCATGTCTCTCCAAATCGTCCGCTTACCTCATTTTGGTTCTTCCCCTACTTCTTTTATTTTCCCAAGGTTCTCCAGTTTACAATATACAACAAATTTTTATTTTAATTTTGCTACTTCTCCTCTGACATTCCTTGCTATTGTTTTATTTCTTATCCATTCATTCCTTTTTCTATCTGTTAGCTTTACGTGTAACATTTGTCTTTCCATTGATCTTTGAGCTTTTGTTATCTTATCCATATTTGATTTTGTAAGTGTCCAGGTCTGGGATCCATAGGTAAGTACAGAAAGGATACATTTGTTATACACTTTCGTTTTGAGGTACCAAGGGTATTTTTTACTTTTTAGTATGTAGCTTAATTTACCGAATGCTGCCTAAGCCAATCTTACTCGTCTCTTGATTTCAGCCGTTTGGTTTTATTTATAAATTCCTGACTACTTCCTATTAGGATTTTTATGGTTAATAGGTGGTCATCTGTACTGAAATCTTTTGTAAAGCATGCTTGTTCTTTTGATTGATATCCTTCAAATTTTGTTGTTAATCTATCTGTTAATATTTTCGTGAAAAGCTTATAAATTACATTGAGGAATGTTATAGGTCGATAGTTTTCTTTAACTTTAGTTTTTATGCCGTTCAGATCCTTCCATTATTTCATATTATCTACCCAGAGTCGGTCTTAGACCATTTCATATTTCTGTTATTTTCTATAACTCTCTCAACTTTTATTTCCTGGCCCTTTCTTTTATTTTCTTTTATCATTTTGTAGTTTTATTTATTTCTGTGTATTCTATCGATGTTCTTTTTCCTTCTTATTTCTAGGTTACGCCTTTTCTTCATCGGTTTCTTTATTTCTTCTGATATACAACTTTCTCTTTGTTCACTTTTTTGTGCGACATCTCTTCCTATAGGGATCATAGCTCTTGTCAGTGTATCATTTATTTCATCTATATTTTCATTTTTGCATCTCAAGTTTTGGGTTAGCTGCTCCTTTAGCATTTCTTTTTATACAGCTTTATTTTATGTAAGTTAATTCATGTCAAGTTGTTTATTTTTATTAATAATTTTTCTTTTCATTTTGAAATTTGATTGACCATCTTTGAGATCACTGTCTGTTGTAAAGTTGTTTAGGACTCTTACATCTCTAACGATGTTTTTTCAGTAGTCAGTATGTAATCTATTTTGTTTTTTATTATTCCATTAGGGCTGAGCCATGTCTACTTTCGTTGCGGTTTCTTCCTATAGAACGATTTCATTTCATACAGGTGTCTTTTCTCTAGATAACTCATTAAGGTTGTACCCCTGTCTTTAGTTTATTTTCCAATTTGGCATTGAAACCTTCCATTACTGTTGTAAGATGGGTTTTGTTTTCTTCCATAGGTTTGTAGATATCTTCATAGAATGCTTCGGTTTGCTCGTCAACGTAGTTAGAAGTGGGGACGAATACTTGGATAATTTTTAAAACTATTCTTTTCATTTTTAGTGTAAGATAGGCAACGCGTTCTGAGATTCCTTTAATAGTTTGGACGTGTTTACTGGCTTTATTTATTATATATTTATTATGAATCCTACTCCAATGTTGCTGTTATCACCTTTATGGTATAGTAGAATACCGGAGTTCAGTTTTATCCGGTTCTGATTTTCGACGTGTTTTTGAGAAGCCTACAATGTCCCATTTTATTCTTGTCAGCTCTTCCTCCATTTCATTAATTGTTTCGTCGGTGTTCATAGATTTAATCTTATAATTCCTATTGTTAGTTTTACTTGTTTTTGTCTTGTATTTGAACGTTTAATTTGGCTTCCCCCAGATTCCATGAGGCAGACCATAGAGGTGTGGGATTCGAAGTGTTTCCTTCCCACTTGGGGACCATGTCCTTTCGTCTTCAAATTCGCCATGATTTCTCCATTGAGGGGTAATGGCATTATTATCAAAGAGTTTTAGTCAGGGAAATCTGAAAAAGTAAGTTTGGTCGGCCTCTGACTTTGATAAGTATTGAAAAACTTCCTTAAGTAAAAATCAGTTTTTTGGTAATTTTTGGAAGTATCACCACACAATTGACTAATACCTACTACTAACTTAATTTAGGTTTTATGTCAAAGAAAAGCACCATTCTAAAGTCTTTTGGTCTGCGATTCCTAGTTTAAAAGTTATACCCCTGTAAAGCTGGCTTATATAAATAATAAAATCTTCGTTGCAAACCCAAAATTGACATACAAGCATAAAACATGGCACTTGAGTAGTAAAAGTATATCTTATCCCGATTTAACTGCAAACCTTTGCTTTAATTAAGATCTTCTTATTAACCTTAAAAATGCAGGAATTAGGTACGTAAAAAAATACAAGTTTTACTCGTGCCTGTATTTGGCCAACCAACTCAAAGTGGACTTCCGCCTGGAAGTAAGTTTGGGGAAACAACTTTCCATAAAAGTTTGGAAGTGACTGAGAACTTTTTAATGTTTATTTTAGGTCAAACGTGCTGCCACCGATTTTTGGGTAAAATTGGCGTCACAGCTGTCAATAGCGTATGAAAATACATCTAGGTACAGCTGGTATATTTGTATTTGCACACATATTAAACCTTATTCAATCTCAGTGACCCTACACTTCCGTGCTTTTCGCTATGGAGAAACACCCAACCTCGTTTTTCTTTACCAGCTAAACAAAAATTATTATCTACTGCGTTTACATAACGGTAACTGAAATAAACTCATGTAGGTATATACTTGATTATGATTTTTTAACATTCCAACATATATTTGAACCTCAAAATGGATAGCCAACGCTTGTTATAATAAGTCACTGCACCACCATACGAAAAAAAAAACGGTTTTTCATTTTTAATTTTTATCTCCAACATTTTTTTTGGTTTTACCCAACTGCAGCACGGCGAAAGGAATGGTAATGTTTTTCGATTGTTGTATGTATGTAAGTAAATATGTTTGTGTCACGCTAGAGGTTAAACGGCTGAACCAATTTTGACAAAAATGGTGTCGCTGAATTGCTACTGTTCTCGAAGGTGTTTAAAGCTATATTTTTTTAAACAGGAATCAACATGGCGGTCTTCAGACGCCATTTTCTCACATGATGTAGGCATTAAGGCATACAAATTATCCAAATTTCAGGCTATTTTATTGAAATTCCTTTGATTACCCATTGCAAATGTCTTCTAATTTGCTGTAGTTACTTTATAGTCCTCCCTGCTCCCACCTCCTCCATTTTACTAGTTGGCCCCCCTCCGCCTCACCCTCTCTCCTCCTCGCCGTCCTTATTAGTAATAGTTATAGCTATAACTTTCACAAATAAAAAGCGATTTCAAAAGTTTTTTCTGCATACGCTTGAAGAGTTTTTTCCAACATAATTTTACTAGTTTTCCCCTCCCTCTCTTCTCCCCTCGCTCCTTATTAGTTATAGTTTTAGCTATACCTTTCACAAATATAGAGCGATTTTAAAAATTCTTTCTGCACAGGTTTTAAGATTTCTTTTCCAAAATCATTTTACTAGTTTCCCCCTTCCTCTCCCTCTCTTCTCCCCAGCCTCCTTACTCGTAATAGTTGTAGCTATACCTTTCACAAATTTAGAGGAATTTCAAAAAAAAATTCGGCACACGCTTTAAGATTTTTTCTACACCATTTTACTAGTTCCCTCCTCTCTCTCTCCTCCCCCACCATCACTCAGTGGAAGGTAATACTCTTCGCGTTCGTAGAAAATGCACACTTTTTGAGTAAGGCTAAATGAATTTTAAATGCATAGTGCTTTTTATAAAGCTGAATAAGAATTAAACCAAAAAGTTGGAATTAAAAAAAAAATAATAAAAAAAACACCTAACCGCTAAATTTACTTGTAACTACTAGTCGCAGTTGGGCACAAAATTACCCAATAACCTGATTCATGAAAATACAAAACTGCATAATTTCGTGCGCTTTAGGCATCAAAACTAAAAGTTGAAGCATGTCGTACATTATAGGTATACCTATCAATTTTGTACTCAACTGCGACTAGTACTTACAAGTAAATTTAGCAGTTGGGTGTTTTCTTTATTTAAAAATTTTTTTGGTTTTGTAATTTTTTTAATAAAAATATTTCTTTTTACCTTTTATTTTTTTTAATGCAAAAATGGCACTTGAATCTGTGTTTTTTTAATTAAAAAAATTATGATTTGATACTATGGAAACATTTGCCAGGAAACGGAAGATGGAAGATGTATTATTATCATTATCTTGTTTGTGCTATTATTGATTTTTACCGTGTCATTGTTCAAATATTTTATATTATGTTTTGAATTTTTGGCATTTCTTCCAGATTTTATATAAATGCTTACTTTGAACCATCTAGAAAAAAAGGCTGTCGCCGAAAAAAAGAACAGTTTTTTTTAAACAACTGCTTCCAGAGCTTTCTCATTTTTCAGTAACAAAAATAAAATGTAAAAATATATATTTTGGAATAAAAAGCTAAGACATGTTTAATATATAATAAATTGGAAAAAAATTTTTAAGTCACAAGCTTTTATAAAATGCATTAAAAATTAAAAAATAATTTTCTAACATTCTAATATTATCATAATAATAAAAGCGATGGCCGACTGATGGAAATTTTAACGATGTTAGCACGATAAGAGATCCGTATCAATTAAATATCACTATTTGCAAGAATCAATCTAGCAGAAAAATGCAGAGGTACCAAGCCCACCCAACCCGACTCAAGATACCCCAGAATTTATCTGACATAGGTATAGCAATGGCATAACATTGCGGCACACCAAACATATCTTTGATGACCTGCTATGTGGAATATTCTTTAAGTGTTTAGATCACAAATTTAGATTAACTTATGCTTTGATTTCTGGCCATCGCTTTTATTATTATGATAATATTAGAACGTTAGAAAATTATTTTTTAATTTTTAGTGCATTTTATAAAAGCTTGTGACTTAAAAAAAAATTTTTACCAATTTATTTTCTACTTTTTAGTCTCAGCTATCTACTCTATTAAATGAAAGGACATTTTTTCTTAATATTGTATTGTCATGGGACCACTATGTGTGTATCAAATTTCATCCAAATCGGATCGATAAAATTCCCACTGGCTGCGGTATACTTTCATTCATGCTTTTATTGAAATCTCCCTTTCCCAAAGTTGCTTGATTTTTCAATGGTCAGATTTGGATACGTTTGCGATTAATTAATAAAGTTAGGTTAACAACGATTTCGACCTTGCAAAAGAAGTATAGGGTGTCACAAATTCGACCCAGTCTCAGCTATCTACTCTATTAAATGAAAGGACATTTTTTTCTTAATGTTGTATTGTCATGGGACCACTATGTGTGTACCAAATTTCATCCAAATCGGATAATGGGAAGTGTGTCAAAAACGCTTCACAAGATTTGATAGATAGTTAGTTAGATAGTAAGTTAGATAGTTAGACAGAACATCTGAAGCTAAATAAAAGCTTGTAAAAAGGGACGTATTCACCAAATTTCGTGATGAACTAAAAAAATTAATCGATTTTTTCGATTGAAATTAGAAAATTTAAAATTATTTAGAAAAATGTTTTTTTTCGATAAAATTCCCACTGGCTGCGGTATCATTCATGCTTTTATTGAATTCTCCCTTTCCCAAAGTTGTTTGATTTTTCAATGGTCAGATTTGGATACGTTTGCGATTAATTAATAAAGTTAGGTTAACAACGATTTCGACCTTGCAAAAGAAGTATAGGGTGTCACAAATTCGATGTTTTTGTACTGTTTCAGCTGTTTTTGGGCGAAATAAAAAAAACTGACCTCCACTTGGTAAGCTCGATTTTCAAAAGAAGCTTAAAGCTACAAAGTAAACACCGTATAAAAAAACAACAATTTTTCGTGGCTAAGCGGGTATAGAATGATTTTTTCTCCTGTATTTTTCCGTGGGCAGTTTCAAAGCTGGACACCCACGGGGGTCCAAGATCTAATGGACACCCATTAGGTATTGACAGTTAACTGTTTCGCCCTTAAGGAACTCTTGAGAGTTCTGCATGGTAAATGTGACACTTTTCTAAAGCTAAAGAGCCGGTACATAAATAAATCTCATCTTATGATATTGGTAAGTAATATTAAAAATAATGCCTGCGAAACTGTATGCTCTTTACACAAGTGGCGACATCTACCAAATACAAAAGAAACTACCAGAGTAAAAACCGAAAACAGGCAGATGAAACGAAAAACAGTAAAAAAACACCTGTAAAAACTTAATGAAATCCAATATGTGTTAACACTGTTAACAGTAAAACTCTTTTATCCTAAAGTCATCAGAACACTAAACTCTCGATGTCATATGTGATAATCTTGTCAAGGTTAAGAATCTCATTTTATGTTTTGTATAAAATATATGGCTCGAATTTTTTGACATCTACGAAATAACCTATAAATTGAGTAGGTTTGCTTTTGTCATTTTCTCTACTCAATTTCGAAATATTCTTAGCATGTTATAGTCCAAGGATATTTTTGGCCGGTTCATATTCTGTATTTACTTTGCATGTGCTAAAGCGAAACATTCTCACATGGTATATGCTAATTATACAGGGTGTCCCATAACTTAGGATGCATGGGCCAATAGGTGATAGAGGAGATTATGTCTGATAAAAAAGTTTTTATAATGCGTGGGTCAAAACTCTTTCTTTCTCGAGATACAGAGCATCAAAGTTGGCAATTTTTTAAACTTTTTTGATAATAACTTTATAAAAAAACGCAGTAAAAATATGAAAGTGGGTAAAGCCGTCTACTATAAAAAGAGCAATAAACTAAAATAAATAATAATAATAAAATAATTATTTTGAAAAAAATTAGTCGGTCAATTTTTTTTAGAAAAAGCTACTTTTTTGGTATAAATTTTTATAAATTTCATATTAAGCGCAATGTTTTTTTAATATTTTTTGTTAATTAAAACAAGTCTCTAGCGAGATATAATAATAAAATAATATTGATATTTTTAAAAGAATAATTAAGCAAAAATTATATTTTTTTAATTATTATTTTTTATACATTTTTGGAGGTTATTTTGATAGCTTGTATCTGCTCAACTTGTAATTTTATCAAAAAAAGGAATACCACATTTTTGAATCACAATTAGCTGAGTATTCAGCTGACTGTGACAGATTTTCTTTTTCTTGTAAAACCATTTTCCTTCACTCCTCTAACTTTAAAAATCCTATCTTAAAAACAGATGTGTGCTGTCTTCCAGGTTATATACACTTTTTTCTCGGAAATAACCTCTTCTATCACCTGCTGCGCTATGGCCCCTAAGTTATGAGAGACTAGTATACTATGCCTATTAATCAATAATTATATATTTATTTAAGATCTGAATATTCTTATAATAATATGCTAGGCCTATGCCTAAAAAAATATTCTTTAAAGTAGGTTAAGGGAGTATACTTAGTATGTGAGTGTTCTTTTAATACTATGTCGGACGCAGTTTAAAATCAGCTTGATCCCATGTAAACGATTTAACTATCGACAAAGCAGTACCCAAGAAGAAAAGGTCCCGTTTCTATTGCTCGCCCCGTGTTCTAAGCATGGTGGTACGGTTGTGGTATACGTTGGTACTGTGGTACCGCTGCTGCAGGTTGTGTACCGCAAATCGAGTGCAAGTGATAGCGCGATCTTTCTCCAAGATATTGCACCGGATCGATCGGTGACTTTTCCTGCTGAAGAGTTGCGTTTTCTAATTGAGGTACTTGTAGTAAAGTTTTTTGATTTAGGTAACGCACTTAAACACTATTGATATTGGTCAATCTTTGTCCAGGAAAGTATCATAACATTGAAATAAGAAACTTTAGAATCGGTGAAAGTGATAATCAGTGCATTAGAGAAAAATAAACATAAAAGTTGACAGTTTGTTCTAGATTTTCACACCATCTGTGATAACATATAATCTTAATGTAGTTAATAAAATTTATTAAAAAGGCAGTTATCAAAAGGATTGCGTAAATATAAGTACTTTTACAAATGATGAATAAGTTCTGCAATTTTGGAAACGCCGAAGTTTTTGGATACGATAAAACCGATATGTTGGTGTTGCCGGATATCTCTATTCCTCAGGTAAGCATACATTTATTGCGTTGATATTAAACAAAAATTAATTATATATCTAACAAGTGCATAAAATGTTTACTTCGGCACGCGACGTCAGTTTCACAAAGGGCGCGAATCTGAGTTTGAGCTGTGGTTGGATCATTACCCTAACCTGGCCACTCTATTTAAAATAATAACGTCAACGTTGCAACCGGGTTCGGAAATTTTAGAACCAGCCATGGGGGTTGGATTGGCACTTTTGGTTGTAAACATAACCCCTCAAATTTTCTCCTTTTCCAAATTAGAATAGTTTTTTTTCTGTTTGTTTCTCATTTCTACTTTCCTGTAATAATCCATTTTTATAACATATTGTCCTATTGTATCTGAATTATTCAATAATAAAACATTTAAAATCACTGAGTGGCGCATCCACGACAATTTGTATTTGGGAGGGGGGGGGGGGGTGAGACCACATGATGATTTTAAGCTATTTTATTTTTTAATCATGCAATATGTCAAAAATTCTTTAAAAAATTTAGACTTGGGCGCGCCCGGGCCCTAACTGGGTGCGCTCGTGGGCCCAACAATTTTGTATTTTACCAATTTCACCTGTTGCTGTTATTTATAACAGAAAAAGTGAAATGCAGTGTAAATGCGTCCGCTTGTGGAAAATTAATTAACGCGCCCACTGGAGGGGTAACATTTCTGAGAAACTGGGATTAATCCTTTAATAAATGGAATGTTCCAGTATAAAAAATAAAGAAAAATGCGTATAAGATATGTAATGTATCTCTCAGAAAAAATTACGGAAATGTAATTATTTCAGGATATTATATCTATTTGACAGAGAATCTACTATCGCTAAGTACTTAACTCTACATTAAATGGCCAATCGGTTTAAAAATACAAGTACGGATGATTGTGGAAAAGATTATGAGTGTTAAAACCGCAAATTACTAAAGATTTAAATATATTTTTATTTAAATACGTTGTTTAAATAGTTAGAAGAGAAACGCAATTAAATACTAAAAATAACCGGTAAATATAAACAGCTACAGCATCCACAACATCGACATTACTGACCTAAATCTTAAATTTAAATTAAAGAACCGTAATTACTGCCTTTGAGAAATGTTTTTGATGAGTACAGTATTAGTAATTAAAATAATGTTGAATTCTATTGAATTCCTTGTTAAATTGGAAATAACTGACAAGATAGGTATAGTCTAAATTATACGCATTTGTAATGACGTCACCAGATGAGAAAAAAACGTATGGCGTAGATATTTTCGCCAATCAATGTTTTTTGAGTGACAGTGACGGATACTTCACATAACCAATTACCTACCTAATTAAATCATAGACACTACTTTCTTAAAAAAATTTATTGTCACCGCTGTTTATAATATACTAAACAAAGATAAACAATAATTACGTCATTACAAATGCGTATAATTTAAACTATATATCTAGTTAGTTTTAGAGGCCACTTTTTCACCTGGCACTTAGATATAAAACTAAGGTAAGGGAACGTCCTTAAATTACGTAACGCAAAAATTCCGGATTTTTAACCCCAGCTTTCCCCCTCGTAACGCATTTTCAACAAACACAACACATTAAAAACACATTGAGTGTAACGAAAAGCCAAACCCCCCTCTCCCCCCCTAGAGCGTTACGTAATTTAAGGACAGGCCCTAAGCTAAAACTTAGATGAATCTAACACTTAAGTGGAAGTGACTTGCCCGGTGTCTCCCCACATGATTGCGCTATGTGGGGAGACACCGGGCAACATGTTTAACACGTAAAAAATGCGTGATAAAAAAAACGTTGATTTTGAAAGCTGCTAGAAAAAAACGTTTATTTTATATATGAAAACAAGATTAATAGGCCATTCATTAACGAAGCAGCGCCACCTATTGGTGACATTTTTCACTTCGACGAAATTATTATGGGAGTGCTTTGGCTTCTTAACTCCAAAAACCAGTTACTGAACTGATCCCTGATCCTTCACGATCACGACCCATCAGTATCAGTTATTAACCTGAAAAAGACACATTAAAATTTTGTGAAAGTCTTTAGTGTTAAAAAATCTTGTTTAGCTTTTAAAGAAAACATAAAGTATATACAGAGATTTTAAAATTGTCTTGAAGTGTTCCAGTCTAAAACTAGTGAAATTTTAGAACTTCCTTTCCCGTAATTTTCAGTTAACAAAAAGTTATTAAAAAAAGCGTGAAAAAAAAGACGAACAAAGTTATTACTTTTATCTAGAGGGCTTTTAGAACAGGCTTTCGCGCATTTTTTTGGTTAGAAAACGTATAGAGAAAAAACGTGACAAAATAATACGCAAAAAGTTAGTAGGTTTGAGAAGTCTTAATCTAGTGGCGTTTTAGAATATGTTGTGGAGGACTTTTCAAGTGTGAATTTGGCACATGAAAATAACGAGGGTAAAAAAACATTATATGGTATGAGGTTGTTTTCAAGTAAAAATAACTTCATTATTTTTGTTCACGTTAATTTAACGTTTATGTGAGTTTTGTGCTAAGTGGGTCACTTTACAAAATTTCAGGAAACCAAAAAAAAATAATAAGAATTAGCAACACTGTTTTATTAAGCTATTTAGCTTGGAATGGGGCATGAAATTGACAATTTTAAGATGTGTCGTTCAATCTGCTTTATCGATTGTTGTTTATTTATATTTATGCCACCATTTATTTTCACCTTACCAGCCCGCGCAGCAATGGCTAGTTACCTTCCTAGCCCGCGCAGCAATGGCTAGTTACCTTCCTAGCCCGCGCAGCAATGGCTAAAGAAGGTATGATCCTCGACGAGAAAAATGTTTTGAAATAACCCCGAAATTATGTTATGCCATTTTTAGCTATCTTAGGAATATCGTCGTGATGTCTGTCTATGTGTGTGTCTGTGTATATATGTCTGTCCCTAACACAATAGCTTCTAAACCGCTAAACCGATTTTCATAAATTTTTTAGGTAAAATAGTGTTCGAAACAATTCGGATTAGATTTTGGTCAAAATCCATCAAAGCTAATGACAGTTTTTTGACAATTAAAAATTTTAAAAAATTCTAATTTTTTAACGGATTATCGCATCAGTATTCAGTATTCGGAATGCAGTAGATTTTATTTTGCTCAATAATTTACGTTGTAATCAAAAACTTTGTAGGAGCTTTAGTTTCTGATATATTAACAAAAAACTGTTTCTAAGGCTTATACAGGGTGTCAATTTAAAAACTTCCCATCCGGGATTTCTCGAGAACTGCAGAAAATTTTCAAAAATGCCGAGACACGTCGATTTTGTTTGTGATGGGGACACTTTTTGGCTATCTTGAAATTTTTTTTACCCCTATATTTTAAATAGGGAAAGTGAGTCTAGTGATACCTTATTTTGAAGCTCTCTTGAATATCTTTACAACCGTGTAATTTCGAAAATCCATCGATTAGTTTTTGAGATATTTGCTTTCAAAAGTTCAAATTTAACATGGAATTAAAATAAATGACTTCACTAACCTTGCAGTGTGCTAATAGGCTAGCTAGGAAGGTGTCAGATCCTTCATGGATCCATTTATTTATATTATCATAAGTATATTTTACTAATTTTTGACAATATTTTTTATTTCTAGTTAATAAAGTGTTTATATTAATATTTTAGGGTTTTTAGCTCACACATATACTATAGTAGTGTGAGCTATGGTGATCCTAATTATTTCGAGAAAAAAAAAGTTGCTCCGATTTCAAAAAATTTTATATATCTTTGCGTTTCAGATGATTTTGAAACTTTTTTGTTGCGCCGTCTGTCTGTCTGTCTGTCTGTCTGTCTGTCTGTCTGTCTGTCTGTCTGTCTGTCTGTCTGTATGTCTGTCTGTCTGTCTGTCTGTCTGTCTGTCTGTCTGTCTGTCTGTCTGTCTGTCTGTCTGTCTGTCTGTCTGTCTGTATGTCTGTAACGACCAACGCGCATAACTCAAAAACCGTCTGCCAGATTTTAATGAAATTTGGTACCTAGGCTGGGTTTTGGGTCGAGATGGTCCCATTTAAAAATGAACAAAATCCACCGAACAAAAGCCACATAAAAGAGTGGGGGAAGATTTCAAAAATTTGAGTGTATGTAAAAATATGGCGTGTGTGATATCAAACGAAAGGTAATTGAGTCTGGAGTTAAACAAAATACATTTTAATTTATTTAAAAAAAAAGGGTGGGGGTAAATTTTAAAAATTAGAGTTTCAGTCAAAACATGGCTTGTGTGGTATCAAACGAAAGGTAATTGAGTCTGGAATTGAATACAATATATTTTAGTTTTTAGTAATATTAGCTCACACGTACACTATAACTATAGTACCCAGTGTGAGCTTAAGTGCCCATAAATTGGCAGAGTATTTTCTTTGTATCTATTATTTACAAAATTAAATTTATGTAAAAAATTTTCTGAATATATTTCTTATATATATATATATATATATATATATATATATATATATATATATATATATATATATATATATACTATTTTAAAAGTCAGTCCACGTACAGCCAGTAGTTTAGTCGAGTGGGTTTTTACTCGATGGATTGTTCATAAGAATTTAGTTAAATAATAGAGTGTGCTAAATCAACTTGAGTTGAAAGAGAGGTTTACACGAGTCCAGTGTTTTAGTTAAATACTAATATATAGCAAGTCAAGTAGTAATAATAGGGCTTCGGTATTCACTGATGTTCATAGTCGACCACCTGTATTTAGTTGGTGCACCAGTGGGTTGTCTTAATGGGTGGGGTTGCTACTTGCCCAGAAAAATAGAATAGAGTTCCATTTACTAAACTCGACCGCTGCTCGGCTAAGCTAGTTAACGTCACTAAAATGATGACAACTGTCTGCATGTAAAGCGGCCATAAGTTTTTTTCATAGTAGGAAGAATTGACAAAATATAGGCGGGATTCATAGTTCTGGAACGTAAGCAATAACACATAAAAAGTAGGACACAAGAAAAAATACTCTGCCAATATATGGGCCCCTAAGCTCACACTGGGTACTATAGTTATAGTGTACGTGTGAGCTAATATAACTAAAAACAATATATTTTATTCAACTCCACACTAAATTACCTTTTGTTTGATACCACACAAGCCATGTTTTGACTTAAACTCAAATTTTTGAAATCCACCCCAAACTTAAAAAAAACAAAAACTAAAATGTATTTTGTTGAACTCCTGACTTAATTACCTTTCGTTTGATATCACACACGCCATATTTTCACTTAAACTCTAATTTTTAAAATATGCCCCCACCCTTTTTTTAAAATAGGTTAGTACAAACTCTAATTTTTGAAATCTATCCCCACCCATTTATTTAATTTGTGTTCGGTGGCTTTTGTTCATTTTTAAATGGGACTATCTCGACCGAAGACCCAGCCTAGGTACCAAATTTTATTGAAATCGGCCAAGCGGTTTTTGAGTTTTGCGCGTTGGTCGTTACAGACAGACATACAGACAGACAGGCAGACAGACAGACAGACAGACAGACATACAGACAGACAGACAGACAGACGGCGCAACAAAAAAGTTTCAAAATCATCTGAAACGCAAAGATATATAAAAAATTTTGAAATCGGAGCAACTTTTTTTTTCTCGAAAAAATTAGGATCACCATAGCTCACACTACTATAGTATAGTTATGTGTGAGCTAATACTCTGCCAATATATGCGCCCCCAAGCTCACACTATAGGTACTATAGTTAAAGTGTACGTGCGAGCTAATAAAACTAAAACCTGAAATATATCTTATTCAACTCCAGACTAAATTACCTTTTGTTTGATACCACACAAGCCATGTTTTGACTTAAACTCAAATTTTTGAAATCTACCCCCACCCTTAAAAAAACAAAAACTAAAATGTATTTTGTTTAACTCCGGACTTAATTACCTTTCGTTTGATATCACACACGCCTTATTTTCACGTAAACTCTAATTTTTGAAATCTACCCCCACCCTTTTTGAAGATAAAAAAACTAAAATGTATTTTGTTTAACTCCATACTCAATTACCTTTCGTTTGATATCACACACGCCATATTTTCACATAAACTCTAATTTTTGAAATCTTCCCCCACCCTTTTATTTGGCTTGTGTTCAGTGGATTTTGTTCATTTTTAAGTGGGACCATCTCGACCCAAGACACAGTCTAAGTACCAAATTTTATTAAAATCGGCCTAGCCGTTTTTGAGTTATGCGCGTTGGTCGTTACAGACAGACATACAGACATACAGACAGACAGACAGACAGACAGACAGACAGACAGACAGACAGACATACAGACAGACAGACGGCGCGACAAAAAAGTTTCAAAATCATCTGAAACGCAAAGATATATAAAAAATTTTGAAATCGGAGCAACTTTTTTTTTCTCGAAAAAATTAGGATCACCATAGCTCACACTACTATAGTATAGTATATGTGTAAGCTAAAAACTTAATTCAGTTGTCTTTCAAATAAGAAAATTAATGCTAACAACGCTAGATACTGCAAAAGCTTACTATTACTTAAATTTTTATAGTTTAATTTCTTATGGTTTATTATTGTGGGGCAGTTCACCTAATGCGGATAGAGTTTTTAAAGTGCAAAAACAGATTATTAGGATTTTGGGCAATTATAAAAAGTTAGATCATTGTAAGCCGTTCTTTAAAAGCCTTGAAATTATGTCACTTTATTCAATGTTTTTATTTCAGTGTTTGTTGTATACACAAGAAATTTTTTTCACAAAAAATGGTGATTTCCATTCTTATCAAACTAGACGCAGGGAACAACTGACAATTCCTTTTCATAGACTATCCAAAACTCAACAACCATTTAGCTATTCAATGGTTTAACATTTCGCCTAGGGAAATTAAGGATTTGAACTATAAGAAGTTTAGGTCTACTATCAGGCAGCTTCTTACCGATAATGTTTTATATAATGTAAATGAATTTTTTTTGATAGATTTTACTATTTTGTTGGACCACTTTTACATTTTCGTTTTTTGTTTAGTGTTTTCTGTTTTTTGTTAGTATTAGTTTTTTTTTAACTTTTGTATTTCCTTTTCTTATCCTATAAATCGAGTTTTAGCATTTTTCTGTTTATATCTTTTTTTTTTATTAAAGGAAATCTAATTCTAAAGAAATATAAAACATTTTTTATTTATTCCGGGGCATTGTATCTTTTACTTTATAGTACAGCATACGTAAATCACCAAAAAATATAGAACATTACTTTTTTGCTAAAAATTCCACCGAAAAAATAAAAAGAAGCAAACCTGAAATTTAGCTGGTACAAATTTTAGCACCACTAAATGGAGGAAATCTCAACCTAAGTGGACATTGACAGAACCTGCAACTCCTTATGTCAAACTAAGTGGAACGTTGGACTTAACTGCTATAGTTGATGTTCTATTAAATTGACACCGCGTCATCAAAACCTTGATGGGCGGGAAGGGTGTAGAGGGGTACATACAGTGGCACGCACTTCCTTTAATTTTTTTATTGATATTGATTCCCAAAATAAGGCACTGCAATAATTAGTCATTAGCTTACCATTTTACTTGCTTTTTATTGATGTCTTCTTCTAAACGATTTCATTAGAAAGGAACATATATACTCTTATCTGGTTGTTACGAACATTTTATTGATTAAGCCGGGCTTTGACATTTTCTATACGTTGTTGTTTTGACTGTTTGGGGTCAATTCTTTACATTTCAAAAAATTTGACGAAATTTGAAAAAATGTGACATAATCTGGCGCTTAAGATTTCTCGTTTAAAAGGCAATTTTAAACTTAAAAACTTACCTAAAAGGCCATTTCCCACTTTTTGATAGATGTAGCTTCACGATATAATATATTTTTTTAATTAAAAATGCCTAATTTATTAAAAATTTTTAATTTAAAAATTGTAAATAAATTCAAAGCAGATAACCATTAACCACACAAACTGAAATGTCAGATTTCGTCACATTTCGTCACATTTCTTTTAAATTTAAGAGTCCTATTCGTTTTCTTTATGAGGTCAGCTAAGTTTACTTTCTTTCTTTGTTTTTCACGGTAAAATTAACAAAGAGGGACTAACTGCATGTCGTGGAAGGGCCGCTACAAAATTAGCTCTACGCTGTTGCCACCGTTATATTTGAACGGATTTTTAAGGGAATGTCAAATTATTTCTTTAAAATCTGCCAGAAAAATCTGACTAAGTGGGATACTGGTCAAATTATTGAAGTGGTGATTATTTTTTTACTTTTCTTATCAAAGCTAGGCACGTATATAGTTTTTTATTCTGGGGGGTCCTCCCATATAGAAACTGCTGTTATTCAGTGACGGCCCATGAGGTTTTGGATAGGGTAATCAGAAATACTTGCTACAGTCGCCGCCGGCGGAAGATTACAGGGGTGCTACGAACAATTTTCGTCTAAAAGACGTTACTGTTGGGTTTATAAGGATAAAAATAAATATTAAAATAAAAATAAATATAGATTCTATTGGAAACTGTGTGTGCGAATGAAGAAGAATTACAAAATGTTGAAAGTCCAGAATGTCGAAAGCTTGGGTTATTAGATATATTAATAGAAACTAACCTGGCCAGATCAGGTGCCTTTTTTTTGTAATATACTTTAAAACCTAACCTGACCTGGTTAGGTAAGTACCTATATTTATATACAAGAAGAAACTAACTTGTCTCTTTCACTTAATTTTTGAACGGATCCCTTTCACAAACAAACGTTCTCTTGCAGGCTATTTTACCACAATTTATGACACGTTTCATTCGACCCTGCCACCAATCCAGAGACAAATTCTCTATGCACCACTTTTTTTTTAGAATGTGGAATTACAAAATGTCGAAATTACAAAATATCGAAATTACAAAATGTCAAAAAAAATATATCGAAATGCGATATAAAACCTAATAACATATTACGATCTGGTCAGGTTAGAGTCAGTGTAATTAAGTAACTAGAAACGGTTAGTTTTTTTTATAATTTTCACCTAACCAGGTCAGGTTAGATTTTAAACCTGACCTGGTTAGGTTATTATACAAAACAAACTAACCTGATCTGGTCAAGTTAGTTTTTTTGAAATTATAATTACCCAACCGGATTAGGTTTGCTTTTTTTTATTTCGTATACCAATCTAACCCGATCTGGTTAGGTTTTATTTTCTGTCTTTTAAATTTTTCAACTATTAGTATTTTTGTTTCTTCGACATTTTGTACTTTCGACATTTTGTGTTTCGATGTTTCGTCCGTCGCCCCTTCAATTGATCGCAAACTTATCATTACCTGTCCATACACGCCCCTTTTCCACCAAAAAAAAAGTGTCCAATGGACCGGTTAGGTCACGTTTTCGATCAATTAACCAGAGTTGAATTAACAGGTTAGGATAAGTTTGCCATCAATCGACAAAGGTGAGGTTTGGTTTAATAAAAAAAAATGCAAAATTTGCTTTTTGTATTAGGAAATGCACGAAATGTGATGACATCGAACCTTTTAGAAAAGCTATCGTCCAAAAAAGTCGGCAAAAAATTTTGCACTCTGTCAATTGTGTACCTTTATCAATATTAATGTTAATCCCGGAATAAAATACACAAACAAAATATAACGAGTTTAATACCTTAGATACTATAATTAAAATATATTGAAATTGAAGAAATAGTTAAAAAGCTAAAGAATAAATTCCAGTGCAAAATTATTTACTCTGTAGGTTCATTGAATAGCTACCTAATTTGAAAAAGTAATAAAAAAAAATAAAATAGTTTTTAAGGTTTTGATTATAACAAATATAATAAGGGTAAAAAAAATTGAATTTGTTTTTTTTAAACTTATGAAAATAAAACCAAGTAAAAATTTTCATTAAACTTGCAGACAAAGTGCCTAATTATTTAAATTATTTGGTTTTATTTCTAAAAGAACTATGAATAAAGACAGACAGCTATTTTGATTTTTTTGGCCCAAACTTATTTTGAGCAAAAATAAAAAGGTTTTTTTTGACGGTCCCCAATAGCCTTCCTACCTATGAGTGGCTAAAAAATAAGTCAACCAAGCATCCTTTTTCATTCAAATTTATTTTAAAATCAAGTTCAAAAACACGACAAAGAAAAACAATTTTTTAGTAGCTGCTCAAATCTTGGATTGATTTTGCAGTCAAGTCAAGTAATATTATTTAAAACACACACAAATGTTTATGAATAAAATTATGAGATTTAGAAAACAAAATTTTTTTCCACTCTCCATGCATTTAGGTATAAAAAAATACCTTTAAGATTTAAATTTTTTAGAAAACAAAATACTTAACCAAACTTTAGTTTGAGCATGTTTTCAGCTATTATAAGCAAAAATCTCAAAAATCAGAATCAATTCCGCCGTAAAAAATGCGAATTATCCATATCTCTACTATTATTATCACTACTAAATGTTTGATTACTTTTTATTCCTAAAAATATCGGGGGGAGATTGATCCCCCCTTAGGTACCACCTTGCACGTTACGTTGTAAGAGTTTTTCGTAAAAATATTTTAACAACATATTTAAAAAGTGAATCCAACTTGTGAACGGTACCTTTATTGGTTTCACTTGGAAACAATGAATTGGCAACATAGTATTTCGTAACTGACAGTCCCCTTGGTGATCTTTGACTGACAGTTGTCAAATTTGCCAGATAGAAAAACCGTTGTATGATGAGGTGCTCGGAAAAATACAATTTATCAAGAACTTGTGGATTATCAGTAGCCGAGTTTCAAGGTAGGTTTTAGATTAAATTTTCCCGCATATTTTAAATTTTTGGGGTTTTCATAATTTCCTAAGTTGGCCCATTACCGTGTGGTGTAAGACGTTTTACACAAAGCTGAAATTGCAGTGTTGTCAAGATTTACACCTAAATTCTGTTGTTTCAAATTTCGTCAGATTATTTCAAATTATTTCAAATTTTGAAGAATTGCCCCCTTTATGTCAAACAAATTATGACGAAGCTTTTTACAAAACAAATTAGCGTTTTTGCAACTAAATCAATATTTGCGCACATTTTAATATAATTTTGGATCCTCTTTTCTGTTTCGGATCTTTATTTATTAGGTAAGTACCTATTTCATCTCTCCTTTAAAAGGTATTAGTGTTTTATCCTCCGAACATTAAACCCCGAGCGGCACACTGCATGTACAAAGTGAAACACTAATTTTTTAAGGCTTCTTTACCTAGATTTTGCCGCAAAATTTGGTTTACCATAGCTATGACGCGGTGCCACTTTAACTATATAACTATAGGTGATAAAGTATGTAGGTATGTATGATGGTTGGATTTGAATCATTTTTCACATGTTGGCCTATCTTCCAACAAATTATCTGTTAAGTTTTTACAGTGTTTGAATAGGTTAATTTTGTGATAAGGTCACATTCCGCTTTTGGGTATTATCTTCACATTAAAATTTTAAAAGCTGTAATTAATTGTGTTCTGTTTGATGATAAAACTTTTAGGAGTTCAGAAAATTTATCAGTTGGTTTGTCACGATAGTAGATTGTCAGCAAACAGACACTCAGGAAGCCTGAAAACATGTGCAAAACAAGAACCTCAGGAGTCGTCATTGGCGTCGTTAAGCAACCATAGAGTGTCGATATTGTCGACTGTAATTTATTTGCAAATTGGTGATAAGAAGTCATGCGCAGTGCCAAATCTAGCAGGCTTCCATATGTTCCAAGAAAATAAGACCATGCCCCTCAGTAAGAATTCCATAAATTTTAAAAATGATCAACATTTGCAACATTGTTATATATCAACTAGGTAGTTACAAGTTTATATGCGTATCATGGGTTAAAGTCTTGGGCACTTGACTATGATATTCCAGGCTGAACTTACAACTCGAATAGTAAAAAAATATTTTTTAATAGTCAAGCAGCCCAAAGAGCGCCATTTCAGGATGGATCGAGGATGCTTTCCAATAATAATAAAGAAGCTTGCCAGAACTAGTCCATTCCATGGAGTTCATAAAACGACCTGCAAGAAGGGACCCAGAAAAGTCATAGCACTTAGTAGGCAGGAAATCCGCATAGTGGGCGTTTATACGGGCCACTGCCGACTATAATAAGTATCACTGCACAAAATGTGTCTACTGAAGAGACTGAATGCAGACTCTGCTTGTAGACAGGATGACGAAACGGTTAAGCACGTGTGAGTGCCCGGTGATAGCACGTTCATTTGAAAACGCATTTGGGACTCTTCAGATTAAATCAGACGTTCTGAACCGTACCTGATCCAAAAACGTTACCATCCTATTTCATTCAGAGACTGGAATTACACAGAAAAGTTTAATCTATAGTGAGCCACAATCAGAGCTATCACAAGTACATTATGAACGTACTTGAAGTACAAGTTATAAGTACATTAAGATTTGTAAAAGTACTTAAAGTACTAAGTACATTTTCTTTTTAAATGTACTTCGATTACCAAGTACATTATAAAAATACTTGATTTTTCCCAAATTGTGTACTTGAAGTACAATAGAATTACTTGAAGTACAATAGAAGAACTTCAAGTATTAAGTACTACACGTACTTCACTAATTTAAGTACTTCAAGTACTTGTACGTAAACTGCTTGTACTTTAAATACATTTAAAAACTTAAAGTACTATAAGAAAGTAAAGAAACCTTAAAGAGCCAGCAATCTATAAACACATGCACAACACGGGACAATAAAAGTCCCGTCTTTTCATATTACTAAAATTAGCATCGATTATTATTTACATCACAGAGAAAAAACCTAATCTAACCTAACCTACTTATTTTTTTGTGGGGAAACGTATAATAACCTATACAGATTTTCTAAACTACGTCGATAAAAATCCTGGCTTAATTCAAAATACTTAATTATGACTTTAAAACAAGTTCTTTTACAAATATTTTAACTATATTTTTTGGTTTTGTATTTGAACAAGTTGTGTCTAGTTTTGTTTTACTTTTTTATCCTTGTTTTGTTAATTTCTCCGATTACGTTTATTTGTTATTCTTCCAACAGGTAGGTACATATTTTATTTAACGAACGAAAATCTCTTTAAAAATAAAAATAACATTTATGTATATAATTTTAAACCTTCAGTAGGGTCACTGCATCACGAAGACGTAGTGTCTTCTTTGGGTAGCGACACGACAGCTAAATATTTTTGGTTATATGACGAATCTGACACTGTCAGGAGCGTAGTTTTTTTTTGTATTTAAAAAAATAAAATGGTTTACAAATGTTACGTAAATAACTGTCCGTCACACTCGGTATATATATTTAGACTGTCCAAATAAACAAACCATTCAAATAATGCTTTTCAGATTGTCGAATAAAAACGATGTTTTTTATGATTTTAATTTTTACCCACACAGCGCACAGACGGCTCACGCATCTGATTTTTGGCCAAAAAGGGCTTAAGTTGAAATGCCCTCAAAGGCAGCAAGCTTGGTGTCAGTCTAAAGTAAAGAGTCAAGTAGGCCTGAAAACACATGAAAAAAAACATAAAATACTCTTTGACAGGCGTCAGAGATGATTTATTTTAAATATTGTTTTCATAGTGCTTGAAACGTAAAATATTGTCAATATTTTAATCCGTATTGACAGCATTTTTTTCATTGTTTTGTTTTTAAATTTAAGCGAATTTAAAATGGATTTGAGAGAGGAAGGTAAGTAGATTCCAGAATTGCTTATTTAATAAAAAACTGATGAATTACTTAAACACAGTGAACAATTTATTTATGACATGTAAGAACCTGAAGAAAAAGCAAGAAATTTTGGATATGTCAGAGTAAAACTTTATGTCGGCTATAAACTGCCACCTAGAGATAAATTTTATTTAAAACTACACACATCCAGGATTACTACAGTAACAAAAAATTCTGCGCCCATATGCGCCTCTTCGATATTTTGACATATTATATTCTTTAACATAACATGCTCCAATGCTAACAGTTGATCACAGCTACAAAAAAGACAAATAAGTAAGGTATATACTTTTGATCAAATAATCATATTCTATAGTCAAACTTTTTTTCTAACCTCAAAAAACCGGTAAAATTTTAGAAAATGTTCAAAAATACCCAACGAAATTTTTTTTAAATTTATTTACAACTGTGTTATCTGCATATATGTAAAAAAGCTGAATACAAATTTAATACCCCAATTGCAATTACACATGTTTTATCTTCTTTTTTTCTCTCCCTTTTTTTCCAAAAAATTATCCGTAGATCATGATTTAGAAAAATGAAACGATTGAAACCAAATTTGGTAAATACGAATGTTTAGTCAGATTTCCAAAATTCAATATGGCGGCTCCAATAAGGGTACAGACTTTCAAAACTTGGCGAATGCAATATGACATTCAATGTTTTTGAAAATCCTATCCAACTTCTTTTCTTCCTTAATCTTAAATATTTTCCAAAATGATCTATCCACCTTTTCTTTGGTCAGCGTCTTTCTGTACATACAGAAAACTTAATGAAACAATTATTTTAATATTTTTTTTTAGTTTTTAAAATAGCAACGTACGTCTATGATTAGTAATTCGAAAATTCTATATATTTTTGGACAAATTAAGTAATGTATTGTCTATATGTAAGTCTATTGTCAGATAGTTTTTAGGTCATTATATTATGAAAACTATAATATCCCATTATCTTCATATCCTCCTGAATAAAATACTAAAAGAAAAAATAATCCCAAACAACTGGAAATAATCCATAACCATTATTCTACACAAGAAAGGCGATAGAGCAGATCTAAAAAACTATCGACCTATAACACTCCTCAATGTAATTTATAAGCTTTTCACGAATATATTTACCGGTAGACTAACAACAAAATTTGACGTATATCAATTACAGGAACAAGCAGGCTTTTCAGCCTTAATAACAGACAAGAAAGAAGAACTGATAAAAATGCTGGAAGAACTGGATACAGCAGCTAAAAATATAGGCTTATGAACTACACTAAAATTAAAATCATAACAAACACAGATGAAGATATTATGATCAGAATAAACCAAAAGAAAATAAAACAAGTAGAGGAATATATATATATATATATATATATATATATATATATATATATATATATATACCTGGGACAAATTATTAAACTAAAAAAAGAAAACCAAACAGCTGAAATCAAGAGATGAGTAAGATTGGTCTGGGCAGCATTCGGTAAATTAAGCTACATATTAAAAAATAAAAAATATTCTTTGTACCTCAAAGCGAGTATGTGTAGTAGTGTATAACGAATGTATATGTACAGGGTGATTTTTTATAATTGCAAAATCGCTATAACTCGGTTATTATTGGGAGTAGAAAGTTCAAGCAAAAACTATTCGGTTTGGTAAATTATAGCCACTTTAGGCCCACTATTAGTATTTTTTATAGGTTATAATATACAGGGGGCGACAATCAGATCAATTTTTTTAAAGGGAACATCCTATATATTTTTGTATTTTTAAGTTCCGCAAAAAATTAGCTTTACAGATATATGTAACACTATGGCTCTATCTTTGTTAGTTTTCGAGATATTGACGATTGAAATTCCGAAAATTAGCAAATTTTAAATACGGTGCGGAGTATTTCCTGTGACAAGTCACAAACAATATTAAGATGTGTGGATACCTATGACATTGTCAGTGCCAAATTTTAAATATTTATCAACAATGTTGCTTTATTCCAATGCAGAAAAGTAAGAGATACTTTTATTATATGCGAAAAATAATAAAAATGCCACTGCTACTGCGAGAGAATATCGAGAACTGTATCCAGCCCGACAATGTCCTAATATATCCACAAATCTTAGGATATATAGAAAATTTCGTGAAACATCGTCTGTGGAACGAAGAAAACGAGTTGTTCGTCCAAACGAAGAGGCTAATTTAAATATTTTACTACATTTTCAAGAAAGCCCACAAATTTGTATAAGAAAAGTATCTTCCGCATTAGTGCAAGAAGGACAGGAACGCTTGACGTCTTTTACCAAAGTAAGAAGTGTCCTAAGAACAAATTCTTATTGGGCATATAAACAACAAGAACTTCAAGGCCTAACACCCGATCAGAAAAGAAAAAGGGTAGAGTTTTGTCACTTTATGCATGAAAGACTAAACGCAGAACCCCGTTTTTTAAATCACATTTTGTGGTCGGATGAGTCGACGTTTACAACTTGTGGTCTACCAAATAGACAGAATAGCAGACTATGGTCCACGACTCACCCTAATTTTGTAAAAGAAATTAAAAGACAGGGAAGACAATCCGTGAATGTCTGGTGTGGCATACTGAACGACCGTGTTGTTGGGCCATTTTTTTTGAGCACTCTTTAACGGGACAAATTTATTAAAATTTTTTACAAAATTACTTAGAAAATTTTTTGGATGACTTGCCACTAAATCAAAGAAGAAGATTGATTTTTCAGCAGGATGGGGCTCCTCCTCATAATGTTCATGAGGTTCGAGAATTCTTAAATAATAATTTTAATGAATGGGTTGGGAAAAACGGCACAATACGCTGGCCACCCAACAGTTTTGATTTAACTCCTTTAGACATTTTTTTATGGGGTCACCTTAAAGATAAAGTTTACAGATTAGAAGCGAGGAATACTCGAGAGCTCAGAGAATTAATATCACTGTCTGTCAATGAGCTTAATGAAAATTTTTCTAATTTAATAACCAGAACAATAAATAATTTAAGAGACCGGTTTCAAAAATGTATTGAAGTCAATGGTGATAGGTTTGAACATTTGTTACGTTAATTTTTATTTATTTATGGATTTAAAACAATTAAAACATTTAAGAAATTGTCGTCTTTTGATTTTAAATTTCTATGAAAATTGACAGATTATTATTTATTTTTATCAAACTGTCAGTCAATATTGTTTCAGTTTGTTATTTACAGTCTATACGTTAAATACTCCGCACCGTATACCTATTTAAAATTTGCTAATTTTCGGAATTTCAATCGTCAATATCTCGAAAACTAACAAAGATAGAGCCATAATATTACATATATCTGTAAAGCCAATTTTTTACGGAACTTAAAAATACAAAAATATATAGGATGTTCCCTTTAAAAAAATTGATCTGATTGTCGCCCCCTGTATATTATAACCTATAAAAAAATACTAATGGTGGGTCTAAAGTGGCCATAATTTACCAAACCGAACAGTTTTTGTTTGAACTTTCTACTCCCAATAATAACCGAGTTATAGCGATCTTGCAATTATAAAAAATCACCCTGTACTTACTCATGTATCCCAGACCTGGACACTTATTACAAAATCAAACATGGATAAGGTAACAAAAGCCCGAAGATCAATGGAAAGACAAATGTTACATGTAAAGCTAACAGATAGAAAAAGGAATAAATGGATAAGAAATAAAACAAAAGTAAGGGATGTCAGAGGAGATGTAGCAAAATTAAAATGGAAATTTGCCGGTCATAATACCAGACAGAAAGACGGTCGACTGAACAAATGTATTGTATACTGGAGACCTTGGGAAAATAAAACAAGTAGGGGAAGACCCTAAATGAGATGTGCGGACGATTTGAAGAAACACGCGGGAACTAGATGGATGAACACGGCGACAGACAGAGAAGAGTGAAAGATATTGAGGGAAGCCTACGTCCAAAGATGGATTGAGGAAGGCTAAATAGATAGATAGAATAGATAATATTTTCTTTAACTTTAAAAAAAGCAACGTACGCCGATGACCAGTACCTAAGTTGAAAAATCTTTTCTTTTTGGCAAATTGAGTCAACAAGTTTATTATCAAGTCATTTTTAACCGGTTTTTATAAAAACTGGGAGTAAAATTATGCCTAAATTGGTTTTGGCCGAAAATTGGTTTCGGGAGCCCTCTGTGCAGCGCAAGAAACCAAAAATTATTTGACATGTTTTATAAAATATAGAAAACTATTGTTGGATTTATTCTAGGGCATAAAAGTGTACGTTTAATCCCTTTTTTCATGGACTTAGGTGATTAAAAGTAATTTCTTTAAAACTATAAAGGAAAAATTATAGGTTTTTTGGATCATTTTATTTTATTAATATACAAAAAACAAAAAGCTTTCATGTTACACAATAACGAATATTCTGTTGCTTTCAGCTTGGCAGAAGTTTACTGTACTTTGCTGATGACTTAGTTGGTTTCGATTATTATTGTGTCCTTTGGCATAGCTTTCATATAAAGGAAGCATTTAACTTTCTAGACTTCTCCAGGATAAAAAACAGAAATACCTTTTCGGTGAAATTTTTGACATTCTTTTTATTGCATCATTTTCAGTACTCTGAAAGCTGCTTTCTTTGGCGGCCTTTTCAATGTCCATCTCAAAGATTATAGATTATAATATATATTATTAAGATGGGCCACTCAAAATTATATTATTATTATATACAGTGTGTCGAACGTACATAAGTTCGGGTAAGCAGTCCAAAGATGGCGCTACAAACATTTTTAAAAATCGCGCACGGGTGATATATTTAATTTTATTTAAATATACTAGGTGATTCAAAAATATTTTTAATATAACTTAAAGATTATTTATATTCCATTATCTTTGGATTATATTAAAAATTATTTTAAATATTTTAGGAAATCATTTTGGTGAAATGAATCCAAAATGTCTCAACTACTACTTGTATTGAAAAATCTTTATATTTTAGATAATCATTTCAACGAAATACATAAAAAAACAACCCAATAACTACACATTTAGTTTTTATTTAGCTTTGTTCAGTATTCCACCAGTCAGGATTTTTTTTAACTGTAATATATTTTATATAATAAATCAATGTTAATTTAGGCACATGCTAGTCATTTTAAGTTACGTTTATATTTGAAGAATTTACTGGCGGAAAGTACTGGCAGCCACTAAACTAGCCGGCCCGTCAAGTCTTGGAAAGTACTTGCGAGACAGTAGCAAGTGCACTTTCTTGTAATGTACACATGGCAAGTTGGTGGGTGCCAGTACTTTCCGACAGTAAACACTCCAAATGTAAACGTAGCTTAAGGAATGTTTAACAAAAGTATCTAACTGTCGGTATCTCAATCACAGTTTTTTTTTAAATTTAGTTCAATAATTTTAGCTTAATTTAAATATTTTATGAACTGGATATCTATATCATAACAAAAACATGTTATGTAAAAAAAGCCAAGTACGCGAAAGTAGTATTTCGTAAAAAGAATTGAGATAAAAGTAAAGCCAAGTTCTCTAATACAAATTTCAAAATGAAAGGTTCTTACTACTTTGGAATTGTTTTTTAAACTGTGCTATTCCAGCCAAACTTCTTTACGTTCAATTTAGCACTGTGCCTAAGAGTCATTTGCAGCCGTAATAGCCAAGTTTAGAAAAACATTTCCAAACTGGTAAGAACCTTTCATTTTGAAATTTGTATTGGAGAACTTTTTACGGAATACCACTTTCGCGTACTTGGCTTTTTTTTCATGATATGTTTTTTTGTTATGATTTCACTCCTTTTTTAAAGGATTTGGATAATATTTAAGTTTTAAAGTAGTAAAATATGCGGAATATTGTTGAAAACTTTAGCAATACCTTTATATTTTCCTATGGTTTTATCATAGTTCCTATCAGCCTTCTAAAGCTCAGCTCTCTAGTGTTCCTGGAAGTAGGCAATGTTATTTTTACATAACATTACATTTATAGGGGAGGAAAGTAAATTAAAATTTGGGTTTTTTCATTTCCTTTTATAGTTTTATCATAGTTCCTATCGGCCTTCTAAAGCTCAGCTATCTAATGTTTCTGGAAGTGGAGAATGTTACTTTTACATAACTTTACATTTATAGAGAAGGGAAGTTAATTAAAATTTGGGGTTTTCTAATTTTCTTTTATAATTTTATCATAGTTCCTATCGGCCTTCCAAAGCTCAGCTCTCTAGCGTTTCTGAAAGTGGGGAATGTTACTTTTACATAAATCTACATTTATAGGGGAGGGAAGCAAATTAAAATTTTGGGGTTTTTAAATGTTTTCCTATAGTTTTATCATATTTCCTATCAGTCTGCCAAAGCTCAGCTCTCTAGCGCCTCTGGAAGTGGGCAATGTTACTTTTACATAACTTTACATATATGGGGGAGGGGAGTGAATTAGATCTTTGAGGTTTGTTGAGTTTTTACAATCCAAGGGTTTGGTCACAATTTCTATCAGTCTGCCAAATTTCAGCTTTGTAACATGTCTGAAAGTACAGAAAAATTTACATGATTTATACTGTAGTGAGTGAGTGTGGCAATTTCAACGTATTTTTGAAATTTCGTAACTACTTTACTACTTTATGGAACTCCATGAAACTTGGAGGGATTGTTAACTCTATAAAGATCTATGACTGTGCAACTGCTGGTTTGAGTTTCGTAGCTCATTCCGAAGTAGAGTTTTAGATAGGTCAAATATGGGCTGAAATGTTTCAAAAAAAGATGTGCAGCAGTTTCCGCGCGAACTCGGTGGGGCACTGCCGTGCCCCCAGATTTTGTACAAGTCGATAGACGTTTTCATGTCCAACGGCATTCTCCCATTTTTGGCGGAGCTGAAAGTAATTAAAGTGTTTTTCATAATAAATCTTTCTATAAAACAAGCTTATTTCACTGTATACATACTAAAGGCAATGCTTATATAAATATATATTTTTACCTACCTGAAAATATCTTGGAAATCTATGAAAGAGTTTAATTTTGAAAGGGCAATTGAGTACGCAACACGTTGAAGCCATTTTCAAATAAAGATCTTATTTAAAATACGCAATAAATTTAAAAAAGAAACATTTATGAATGACAGAAAAAAAAATGACAACTATAAAAAAATTGATAAATTAAAGTTTGACGGTATAAAAAAATTATACCAGGAGGAAGCAACAGCGCGGGTATTTTTTGTGAAAAAAACTGTAAAAATTATGGAATTAGTGCCATCTCGGGAATGCTTACCGAACTATTAGTGCGCAGGCCGTGGTCCATCTCAAAGTAGGAATTATTCTTTGGTCCCTCGTTTGTTCCATCTTTAAGAAATTTAATTCAAACTTGTTCTTATTTAGTTTGTTATGAAATAAATATTATTTAGCGTCTGACTGACTTTTGTTTAATATCTACCATAGCAACGCGCCCAGAGCTCACCAAAAAAATGAAAACTATCACTGCCCGCTGTATTATTATATACCGGGGGTTGACATGCTAAAACTAGAGTACCGGAGTAAGTGGTTTAATATTTATTTATTTTATGATTATTATTATTTTTAGTATATAAACATTGGCATTAAAGTCCCTTTTAATCACTTAACAAATTATAGCCGTCCTTCCGGTCGGGCTTAAAAAATCTTGCCGCGGAATTAAAAGTAAACACAGCATATATCTACTATTATTTTATTACGGTGTCCAAACAAAAGCGGGCGGCGAAGAAAACGTCGAAAGAACAAAATGTCAAAGACACGAAAGGTCGAAAGTACAAAAGGTCGAAAAGATAAGGTCGAAACTACAAAAGGCCGAAAATACAAAAGGTCGAAAAACAAAAGGCCAAAACTTCAAAAGGTCAAAAATACACAAGGTCGAAAGTACAAAAGATCAAAAATAGAAAAGGTCGAAAGTACAAAAGGTCGAAAGTACAAAAGGTCGAAAATACAAAAGATCGAAAAACAAAAGATTGAAAAACAAAAGGTCCAAAATCTAAAGTAGCTATACTGTAATGATTGTAAAAAATGGCTTTACTATAGACACAGAGGCACACACACACATACACACCTAACGCACACAGACACAAACACATACACACACAGACACACACACACAGGCGTCAAGACGATATTGCGAAGATAAGTCAAAATACACCCAAATAAACACATTTTCGGCGTCATCTCAAAAACATTTTTTACCTTTTCTAGCCAGTATTGCACGGGCTAGGAAGGTAAAAAAAATTCAACAATCTAAAAATTCAAGGTCTAAAAGTTTTTTTTGTACCATCTCTAGGTATTTTTTGGATAGCAACACGACGGGCCGCGAAACTTTGTTCGAAAACATTTTTCTCAAACGGAAAATTGTCAAAAACGGTTTTTTCGAACGGATATTTCTTTGAAACAAAAATTTGCGATCAATCGGTGTTTTCCTAACCTTTCTCAATTGATCGCAAACGTATTCTAACCGGTACAGACACTCTCTGACCTTTTTCCACCAAAACACTGTCTTCAAATCACAGGTTTGCTATCAATTGAGAAAGGTTAGAATAACACATTTTTTGAAAATATGTTTCGGTTGGTTCGGTTTGGTTTCACACTCTGCGACGTACTATACGTATATAGTACGTACATTTTTGGAATATTTGTACGTACATATTGGAACATGGGACATTAAATTAAAATAACAAAAGTGTAGAATTAAGACTAGGTACCATTAAAAACTATTCTGGCTTCCTGAACATTCCTACTTTAGAGTGATCGTCCAGGTTTACCTTAAGGCTCGAAGTCTCGATAGGTTTGAAGTTTGTTTTACTTGATTTAATATTTAAGTAATGTATCTCTAACAATGCCGTTAAATGTTATAATTCCAAATCTAAAGACACTGTATGTTATTTTAAAAACAAATAAAGACTTACTGATCGATGTAAACTACAAAAATAAAAGTTTTGGAATATTTTTCAAAAAATCATGTTTTTGCACAAAGTCTACCTGATTGGAAGCACGGCAGAACCACAGAAATGACTTTAGAAACTATAAGAAATTTACAAAAGAGGCAAAATTTAGGGTGAAATGATATTTTTTATGATTGTAGGTAAGTACTATAACTATATAATTATATCTAATAGTAAAAGTGTATGCATTAAATTGTTGTAGTATTTTTTGTATTAATTTATTATATAAAAATAAAAAGTTGGTCAAAAACTTAAAATATAAGTATTTTAATTTTTTTTTAAATATTTTACATACTGTAGGTACTCTAAAAATTCTGAGATCGCTTTGCAAACTTCTACAAAAATTGTAGGTACTCTAAAAATTCCGTTGTTAATTTACAATATTGTATAAAAATTGCGTGTAGGTACTCTAATTATTCCGAGGTAAGTTGACAAGTCGCCCATGGAAATTCCAAGGCAGGTCACGTGGGCTTGTCGCTACCCATGGAGACTCCAGGATGCAGTGACCCTAACCTTCAGAACTGCAGAGCGCCCTCTAGCAGCGAACTGCAGAGCGCCCTCTAGCAGCCATGGTGAAAACATATTTGAGTTTCGCATCCCAAAAATTATCCGGGTACCAGTTTTTAAAATATTATGTTAAAAAATCTATGTTTTTAAAAAATCGATTTTTATTTTTTAATTTCAACACCCTTTATCTTAGAAACTAAGCAATTTGGGACTGAAGTAAGTTGTTCTAAATTAGCTTACTTTGACCTCAGCAATTCGTGTCGCGAGATTTTGTACCGATCTTTTGGAGACACCCCGTAAAAACTACCCACCTAATACATACTAAATAAACATAAATATCCAGGAACTTTTTGAGTACCTAGTAAAAGACTAAATAACTTTTCGGGTTCTTTAAACCAACCTCCAACACGTAGAAATTACGTCTGCTGATCGGTGAGTAGGTGGTCACCCCTCAATAGATGACATGAGTGCTGTAGTGGTTTCTCACACTGAATTTTATCACATTCTACGAAATAATGAAAGTGCGTGCAAATAATAAAGGCTATAGGCATTCTTCTTTGGATAAGTGTGGACCTAATATTACGATTTTTTGGGCGATTTATTAAGAGGTACTTATCAAGGTTGCTAAAATACCGGAGTTTCCTGTCAAATTGGTAAAAAATTCAGGACAGGTGACAACCCTGAGGTTCTTCTCTTCAACGCATTAAAGTTATATCTCAACTATCTACAATGTACTTCAAGTTAGAACATTTTATTGTATTTGAAGTACTTTTAATGTACTTGAAGCACTTCGAATGTACCTTAAGATTCGCTTTCAAAAATTGGTTGTAAGCAAAACACAAAGTTTGCAAAACTATAATAAAACAGTTTTCCTAACAAGTGCGGAAAGTTGTACTTTCCCGCACGCGACCGCTTTTGACCCGAGCCACACGGAGTGAAGTTCGGGCAAGCCGTTAAGGTCGGTCTACTAAGGAAACCTACTTATTTCTTAAAAACTATTTTATTTTAAAATATAGAAAACTTTAAATGAAGCTCAGAATATATTCGTACACCCGAACGCTGCGAATAGGGAGGTTCGGTTCGGTTCGGTTCGGTTCGGTTCTATACTCTCCGTTATTCTATTTTTACAAAAAAATAAAACTACCTACATTAAAAAGCTAGAAAAGAGCCAGTTTATTAGATGGAATATTTAGTAAATACCAAATTACCTATTGGAACCAGCAACCACAGTTATAATTTCAAAGATTAATAAGGCTAAAATTTGCATAATGTAACTTTCCCACACTAGTGCGAGAAAGTGACACTTTTAAAACTAAACTGCGTGCGGTAAAGTTGGAAAAATGCACGATCGTAGAAAATAGTTATTTACCTAACTAGTGCGGAAAGTGATACTTTTACGGAAAAGGCACTTTCCGCAAGAGTTAGGTACAAAATTTTTCTCAGTTGCATAAAAAGCTTGGTTTTACATTTTAATATATTTGGTATTTTTTACATTAAAACAGCAAAAAACAAATTTTGTTTTCATTTTTAGTTTAATCGAGTTTATAAATCGGTCAATAAGTCTGATTAGGCCTAAAACTCAATTTAAAATTTAGCGTGCGTAAAGGTATTTTTCACGCACGGCGTGCGTAAAAGTAATTACTTTCACGCACGCTAATTTATAATTAAAGTTTTATATAAATTGCAGGAACTCTATATATTGCTTTTATGTCACTTGATATACTAGATGACACTCACAAGTTTATTTAATATTTACCGTCAAGCGTTAGGATTTAGTTTGATTTGTCTTGGCGGCGTCAAAATGGTTTTTGGAATTTCTGCTGGAAATAAAGATTTTGAACTGCCAACGTTAATATTTTTGTTGTTTTTACTAAATCATTGAGTTGTATAACGCCCTGAAAGGGCGTTAGAGACGGAAAGACAAGGTATTTTTTATTGACCCTATCCAATTTGGTTCCTATGGGCGGGTATTTCTTTTACAATAAAAACAGAGATAGACATTATTGAACATGTGAAACGGACAAAGATAGGGTGATTTTGCATGCTAATAATACCCTAGATAATATATGGGTACTTTTATCTCTTTCACACTGACGGCATAAGTGCGACAGAAAAGCAGCTGACTACCTTTAATCCACCTGCCGTATTTTAAGTGATTCTACCTGCTAGTCGGTTTATACAGGGAAAACTGATAGACAATGTTGTCTAAGTACAGAAATGAATTTTTTTGAATTTTAAGCGGGAATATTACAAAAAGAAATCTTAAAACGTTTAAAAACAAGTTTAGAAGTAACTATTTGAGTTCAAACATGGTCCGAAATTGTTTTTTGTGCAAAAGAAGAAAAAAAATCCATAAAAAAAACAACATTTCATGGGTAAGTCGTCTTGACGGATAATTTTTGCTAAAACACGAGAAAGTTCAGTAGCGTCACGATAGCTGGTTTTTTCTGCGACCGTGCGATTTTACCCTTACACATTTTGATTCAGAAAGTATCACTTCCCCGCACTTTTTTTGCATTGCATGAAAATTAACAAAAAGTATTTGATTTCCTTAAAAATGAATTTTTTTAAATGCTTACATACCGGTTTTTATCCAGTTGTTTTTGTTTTTTCGAACCAAACTTTTGACATGTCACGGTCGAGTTTCATACATCTTGATGAATTGTTACACACACTGATCTATGTTTTTATAAATTTCGATAAATTTAATGTTTTTTGCGGACTTTACAGTAATTTTAAGTTAAATTTTGGTCTTTCATCGCGAAAGTATATATTTATTATTATATGAGCACCGCGACCGGTCTACAGGCCGGTATCATATGTGTATGTCCTTCTAATGTCATTTAACCATCATGCTGTCTTACTTAATAAGGTCACTTAGTTTAATTAATAATTTTGTCCTACATAATATAAAAGAAGAATAGAAAGCAACAAAAAATTTGTGACACTTCGATTACCGATTTTCTTTGATTGCGATGGATTAGGGTGACCAGATTACGGTTTATTAGGGTGCCCAGAGTGCGGAAAAAAAGATTTTGAAAAATTTCCCTAAAAAAAATTGAAGACCAAACACTCACGCGCCACTCAATGTTTATGGTCACATACACTAATCCTAACTCGATTTCCGACGATTATGGACAATGGTTACCCCCTGGACATAAACCTAACAACTTTTACTATATTTATTAACAACTAGGTAGGTTAGGTTGGGTTAGGTTGGGTTAGGTTGGGTTAGGTTGGGTTAGGTTGGGTTAGGCTGGGTTAGGTTGGGTTAGGTTGGGTTAGGTTGGGTTAGGTTGGGTTAGGTTGGGTTAGGTTGGGTTAGGTTGGGTTAGGTTGTGTTAGGTTGGGTTAGGTTGGGTTAGGTTGGGTTAGGTTGGGTTAGGTTGGGTTAGGTTGGGTTAGGTTGGGTTAGGTTGGGTTAGGTTGGGTTAGGTTGGGTTAGGTTGGGTTAGGTTGGGTTAGGTTGGGTTAGGTTGGGTTAGGTTGGGTTAGGTTGGGTTAGGTTGGGTTAGGTTGGGTTAGGTTGGGTTAGGTTGGGTTAGGTTGGGTTAGGTTGGGTTAGGTTGGGTTAGGTTGGGTTAGGTTGGGTTAGGTTGGGTTAGGTTGGGTTAGGTTGGGTTAGGTTGGGTTAGGTTGGGTTAGGTTGGGTTAGGTTGGGTTAGGTTGGGTTAGGTTGGGTTAGGTTGGGTTAGGTTGGGTTAGGTTGGGTTAGGTTGGGTTAGGTTGGGTTAGGTTGGGTTAGGTTGGGTTAGGTTGGGTTAGGTTGGGTTAGGTTGGGTTAGGTTGGGTTAGGTTGGGTTAGGTTGGGTTAGGTTGGGTTAGGTTGGGTTAGGTTGGGTTAGGTTGGGTTAGGTTGGGTTAGGTTGGGTTAGGTTGGGTTAGGTTGGGTTAGGTTGGGTTAGGTTGGGTTAGGTTGGGTTAGGTTGGGTTAGGTTGGGTTAGGTTGGGTTAGGTTGGGTTAGGTTGGGTTAGGTTGGGTTAGGTTGGGTTAGGTTGGGTTAGGTTGGGTTAGGTTGGGTTAGGTTGGGTTAGGTTGGGTTAGGTTGGGTTAGGTTGGGTTAGGTTGGGTTAGGTTGGGTTAGGTTGGGTTAGGTTGGGTTAGGTTGGGTTAGGTTGGGTTAGGTTGGGTTAGGTTGGGTTAGGTTGGGTTAGGTTGGGTTAGGTTGGGTTAGGTTGGGTTAGGTTGGGTTAGGTTGGGTTAGGTTGGGTTAGGTTGGGTTAGGTTGGGTTAGGTTGGGTTAGGTTGGGTTAGGTTGGGTTAGGTTGGGTTAGGTTGGGTTAGGTTGGGTTAGGTTGGGTTAGGTTGGGTTAGGTTGGGTTAGGTTGGGTTAGGTTGGGTTAGGTTGGGTTAGGTTGGGTTAGGTTGGGTTAGGTTGGGTTAGGTTGGGTTAGGTTGGGTTAGGTTGGGTTAGGTTGGGTTAGGTTGGGTTAGGTTGGGTTAGGTTGGGTTAGGTTGGGTTAGGTTGGGTTAGGTTGGGTTAGGTTGGGTTAGGTTGGGTTAGGTTGGGTTAGGTTGGGTTAGGTTGGGTTAGGTTGGGTTAGGTTGGGTTAGGTTGGGTTAGGTTGGGTTAGGTTGGGTTAGGTTGGGTTAGGTTGGGTTAGGTTGGGTTAGGTTGGGTTAGGTTGGGTTAGGTTGGGTTAGGTTGGGTTAGGTTGGGTTAGGTTGGGTTAGGTTGGGTTAGGTTGGGTTAGGTTGGGTTAGGTTGGGTTAGGTTGGGTTAGGTTGGGTTAGGTTGGGTTAGGTTGGGTTAGGTTGGGTTAGGTTGGGTTAGGTTGGGTTAGGTTGGGTTAGGTTGGGTTAGGTTGGGTTAGGTTGGGTTAGGTTGGGTTAGGTTGGGTTAGGTTGGGTTAGGTTGGGTTAGGTTGGGTTAGGTTGGGTTAGGTTGGGTTAGGTTGGGTTAGGTTGGGTTAGGTTGGGTTAGGTTGGGTTAGGTTGGGTTAGGTTGGGTTAGGTTGGGTTAGGTTGGGTTAGGTTGGGTTAGGTTGGGTTAGGTTGGGTTAGGTTGGGTTAGGTTGGGTTAGGTTGGGTTAGGTTGGGTTAGGTTGGGTTAGGTTGGGTTAGGTTGGGTTAGGTTGGGTTAGGTTGGGTTAGGTTGGGTTAGGTTGGGTTAGGTTGGGTTAGGTTGGGTTAGGTTGGGTTAGGTTGGGTTAGGTTGGGTTAGGTTGGGTTAGGTTGGGTTAGGTTGGGTTAGGTTGGGTTAGGTTGGGTTAGGTTGGGTTAGGTTGGGTTAGGTTGGGTTAGGTTGGGTTAGGTTGGGTTAGGTTGGGTTAGGTTGGGTTAGGTTGGGTTAGGTTGGGTTAGGTTGGGTTAGGTTGGGTTAGGTTGGGTTAGGTTGGGTTAGGTTGGGTTAGGTTGGGTTAGGTTGGGTTAGGTTGGGTTAGGTTGGGTTAGGTTGGGTTAGGTTGGGTTAGGTTGGGTTAGGTTGGGTTAGGTTGGGTTAGGTTGGGTTAGGTTGGGTTAGGTTGGGTTAGGTTGGGTTAGGTTGGGTTAGGTTGGGTTAGGTTGGGTTAGGTTGGGTTAGGTTGGGTTAGGTTGGGTTAGGTTGGGTTAGGTTGGGTTAGGTTGGGTTAGGTTGGGTTAGGTTGGGTTAGGTTGGGTTAGGTTGGGTTAGGTTGGGTTAGGTTGGGTTAGGTTGGGTTAGGTTGGGTTAGGTTGGGTTAGGTTGGGTTAGGTTGGGTTAGGTTGGGTTAGGTTGGGTTAGGTTGGGTTAGGTTGGGTTAGGTTGGGTTAGGTTGGGTTAGGTTGGGTTAGGTTGGGTTAGGTTGGGTTAGGTTGGGTTAGGTTGGGTTAGGTTGGGTTAGGTTGGGTTAGGTTGGGTTAGGTTGGGTTAGGTTGGGTTAGGTTGGGTTAGGTTGGGTTAGGTTGGGTTAGGTTGGGTTAGGTTGGGTTAGGTTGGGTTAGGTTGGGTTAGGTTGGGTTAGGTTGGGTTAGGTTGGGTTAGGTTGGGTTAGGTTGGGTTAGGTTGGGTTAGGTTGGGTTAGGTTGGGTTAGGTTGGGTTAGGTTGGGTTAGGTTGGGTTAGGTTGGGTTAGGTTGGGTTAGGTTGGGTTAGGTTGGGTTAGGTTGGGTTAGGTTGGGTTAGGTTGGGTTAGGTTGGGTTAGGTTGGGTTAGGTTGGGTTAGGTTGGGTTAGGTTGGGTTAGGTTGGGTTAGGTTGGGTTAGGTTGGGTTAGGTTGGGTTAGGTTGGGTTAGGTTGGGTTAGGTTGGGTTAGGTTGGGTTAGGTTGGGTTAGGTTGGGTTAGGTTGGGTTAGGTTGGGTTAGGTTGGGTTAGGTTGGGTTAGGTTGGGTTAGGTTGGGTTAGGTTGGGTTAGGTTGGGTTAGGTTGGGGTTAGGTTGGGTTAGGTTGGGTTAGGTTGGGTTAGGTTGGGTTAGGTTGGGTTAGGTTGGGTTAGGTTGGGTTAGGTTGGGTTAGGTTGGGTTAGGTTGGGTTAGGTTGGGTTAGGTTGGGTTAGGTTGGGTTAGGTTGGGTTAGGTTGGGTTAGGTTGGGTTAGGTTGGGTTAGGTTGGGTTAGGTTGGGTTAGGTTGGGTTAGGTTGGGTTAGGTTGGGTTAGGTTGGGTTAGGTTGGGTTAGGTTGGGTTAGGTTGGGTTAGGTTGGGTTAGGTTGGGTTAGGTTGGGTTAGGTTGGGTTAGGTTGGGTTAGGTTGGGTTAGGTTGGGGTTGGTTGGGGTAGGTTGGGTAGGTGGGTTGGTGGGTTAGGTTGGGTTAGGTGGGGGTTAGGTTGGGTTGGTTGGGTGGTTGGGTTGGGTGGGTGGGTGGGTTAGGTTGGGTTAGGTGGGGGTAGGTTGGGTTAGGTTGGGGTTAGGTGGGTTGGGTGGGGTTGGGGGTTGGTGGGTTAGGTTGGGTTAGGTTGGGTTAGGTTGTTGTTTTGGGTTAGGTTGGGTTAGGTTGGGTTAGGTTGGGTTAGGTTGGGTTAGGTTAAGTTAGGTTGGGTTAGGTTGGTTCAGTTTGATTATGTTCGGTTAGGTTCCGCTAGGATTGTTTAGGTTAGGTTTAGCTATATTCGGTTAGGTTCGGTTTAGTTTAACCAAATCGAACCGAACCAAACCGAATCTAACGGTTCGGTTTGGTTTGGTTTGGTTGGTTCGACTCGGTTCGGTTCGGTTTGGTTCGGGTAGGTTTGGTTCAGTTTGATTATGTTTGGTTAGGTTCGGCTAGGTTTAATTTGTTTTGGTTAGGTTCAGCCAGATTCGGTCTGGTTTGGTTCGGTTCGTTTCGAATCGGTTCGGTTAGGTTCAGTTTTCTTCGGCTAGGTTTGGTTCAGTTTGATTATGTTTGGTTAGGTTCCGCTAGGTTCAGTTTGTTTCGGTTAGGTTTAGCTACATTCAGTTAGGTACGGTTTAGTTTAACCAAATCAAACCGAACCAAACCGAACCGTTAGATTCGGTTTGATTTGGTTCATTTCGATACGGATCGGTTCAGTTTGGTTTTGTTCGGTTAGACCTTCGATAAATTTTAAAAAAGTTAATAATTATTAATTTTTAGTGTCTTAAGGAATAAAAATTGATATAATGTTCAATTAAACTAATTTTTAATTGTAAAAATGTAGGAATCATAATTTTCTTGATTTTGTTTTGAATTTCATGCTTTTTTAAAAATTGTGTATTTTCATAAAAGGACCAAAAAAACTGACCCGATTTCGATCAGTGACCTTAGTTATTTCAAGTTTTTATTACCAGCTGATAGACGTCAAGGACCGTTTTGTTTCAGTTTGAAATGAGAAAATGCTTCTTTTGTAGCAATTTGTATGGGTTTTAATGGGGTTCCCAAGTAACATTTTAGGGCATATTGGCAAGCTGAAGGGTCCAAATTTCCAATCAGATGTCAAAACTTCTATTTTTTTCCTTAAAAATATTACTTTGCAGTTAAAGGTTTGTAGGATATGTCATAAACTGGAACAAATAACCGAAGAAATCGTCATTATAGACAAGAAATTTTGAAGAATTCTTTTAGGAAAAACTTTCCCATTTTTTCCCTCTTTTGAAGTCTTCAAACTTGTTTCAGCTATAAAGGCAAGCCCAGTACACAATTTGTGCTAAGCCTGACCTTATATTCGACTTTGAGGTTCTCGATTTCCGTGGGCATTTTTAAGACAACAAAGCTTGTAAAACAGTGTTAATCTTGACCTTCAAGAATTCTTGAAAGTTAAGAACTTTTTTGATTGCCTCTGCAAGTTAGAGTTACTTATTTTTGACCTAAAAGAGTTACTTCAAGGCAGGGCCGTTTTTAGTTAAGTTACAGGTTGAAAAATGTTATTTTTTTTAAATAAGTACGACCTTTAACGCATCGTTCAACTATATAGGAAAATCTGCCATTTTCTTTAACCATATGGAAACTTCGGCGTTGGCTAGGTTAAAACTTGCACTTTATTTTGTCCTAATAAACAAAACGTATTAGTGGTTGAAAACAAGAAACCAAAACACAGCCATCCCTGCCAAGGCGTAGTGGAGGGAGACGATGAGGGATGAGTGTTGACATAACCTAACATTTTGTTTAGCTAACGTTGGTTTTGTTCAAGGACTGTACGCAGAGAATAGGATGGTCCACTTCGCGAAATCTGTCAGACGGTTTTCAAAACGTCACAAAATACTTAACGACACCTCACTTTTTCGTAAAATATAAACAAAAACCATTTTTAAAACTTTTTTTTCTAAACCATGTCTCGGTGTAATGTAGGATAATAATAATATACAATTTTATACAAAAATATCATAGGTGTATCTTCTTCAGAAAATACTTTACAGAACCCCTCAATCATCAATAAATCAAATAAATGTTTTCATTATCATTCATCAGCATTTGTTTAAAAAAACATGTTAATATTTGGAATATTTTGTGAATAGTATTCTACTCCCCATTAGAATATCTATGCCTAGAATGAGGGTTGATCAGCTGCCCATAGTATATATACACACTTTATTAGCTATTTCAATAGCTCTTAAATTATACAATATCAACTGGACACAACAGAAAAAAAAATCTAAAGTCCCTATGAAACCTGAATAGGCACTTTCTCAAACACATAGTTCTTGCATTTTGTTTTAAAGTTGTTGTAGGTGTGTAGTAGGTGCACAAAATTCATTTACAGGACTGTGCAGGACACTATACTGCCCGACATAAGCTATAATGCCGTTATCCAACATTTGGACAATTTTGATGCCGTCTTAATCACAACATTATTCTACATCAATTTTTATTAGCAAATCTTCTTAAGCTTTTATGGTTTTTAAGAAGCAAATAACTTACAGGTATCAGAGAGTAGCATTTTTGTATTATTTTTCGGGTTTTTTAATCAAATCTAGGAAAATTTTATAGGTAGATAGTGGCATTCTAGCTTAAGCAGTATACATGACCCTGCAATACACTACAGGACCACAAATTTCATTCCACTTATCACCTAGTAGTACTGCCTAGAGCGAGGGGCTCGTCAATATGTAAGGACCTATACAATATCTCGACACTTTTAATGACCACTTGGGACTGATAAGAATCAGGACCTGGCAGGACCTTTAAGGACTAACAGGGTCAACAAAAATATGGTTTACCTAGCTAAGTCCCTATACAAAGTTTTTGCTATTGATCAGCAACAGGCCCAGAGGTATTTTTTGCACTTAAGAAATATTCACTTTTTTTCAGTAGCGGCTTGTGGTGGAACATGGCACATCAGTTGAATGGAAAAAAACCAAGGACCATAAACCGACAGTCCTTGGTAGAAAACAAGATATTGTTGGCAAAAACAAGATATTGTTGGCAAAAATGTTCAGTTATCATGTCATTTGTACAGTATGAAACCTCATTACAAATGACATGATAAATGTTTTGTCAATACATTATACAGTTTCTTTCAACTGATGTACGGTGTTCTACAACATTGCTATGTTTAAAAGGAAATAACATGTGTACCTACTGAGGTGTGTATATTGCTCAACTTCACCTAACTAGCAGCAGTAGTAGTTGAAGCAATTTGTAGTTATCAGTATTTTAACTTATTGCATCATCTAAATGTTGCCTATAGGTTTGATTTTATGAGTATATGTTAGTGCCCCAAAGATTTCATCTCAGGATACATGTTTACATATTTTAAGATAAAAATAAAATGATTAAATAAAAGTTATTTTTCAATTTTATTTTCGACTAAATTTATTATATTTATTGATTTATAATACTAGAAATTATCGAAGTAGATGAAGACTATAAGTATGTATAGTCTTTAGGCATCTGTACACATTTTTAGAATTTTTTAGTTATATCACTCATAATAGCAAAAAAATAACAAACCTGTATACATTATTAAGGGAGGTTATTCATCAGTGTCGTTATTCTGGGACCAATAGAGATGCGGAAATCAAGTGACATCGCATGCGCAGTTTGACTTTCACCCTATTTTGAGGGAGTACTCCTCGGGGAGATTTAAAGAATACTGACACAGAAGCAATAAGGAATTGGTTACCATAAACATCAGGATAACAAATCCTGAATTTGATAAATGAAACGTAAGAAGAATGTACCATGGGGGCAAAAAATCTAGGACATGTAGGTATTTTACCTTTCTAAGAAATGTCCTAGTATTTTTTACCCAACTGCAAGCCCTTTTTACTTCTAAGCATCATTTTGTTTTTATTAAGTGACACTAGCTTCTAAAAAATTGAAAAAAATATAATAATATATTACATTTTAATAATATATATAAAAAATATAAATATATCTTAAAAAAACTGTGCTAAAGCAAAATCTCCATTGTGCAAAAAACTGAAATTGATAAAATTGAGAAAACAAAAACTTAAAACATTAAAATCAAACATAGAATAGATTCTCAAACTATTAAAGACACACACAAACAATAACAGTTGCAAACCAACTGAATACTCATTTTTCTACAATAGCAACTCGATCGATTTGCACAAAACAAAAAAAATCAGAGTTTAACTAAATAGTTTTCTTTTTCTACCAACATCAACCAGCAAGTGTTCCTCGATTTCAATGCTTGTACCTGCTCTTGAGGATCAACTTCTATTGGTTTCACTGATAAGTTATGATTTGGCACAGATGTATTCTTTAGTATTCTTTTGGAAGTACATAAGCCTGTAATAAAAAAACATATATAAGAAACTTTTTTAAAAAAGGTAGTTTCTACAGTGTAAATTTTGAACTCTAGTACATATCGAATTCACAAAAAAACATGAGGTTTTAGAAATGGTTCTATCAAAATTACAGTAGGTGTCCCAAATTAAAAATCACTATTATTGAAGTCAAATTACTAGTAGCATTGTTTGAGCTAATTAAAATAGTCAAAACATAAAAACCATTAAAATTAAAAAATATGTTTCATGTTTAATTTTTGTGGTTGTAGAGGTTTCTTCATAGACAAGGGGTGATCAGCTGCCCACAGTAGGTCTACAGGACTCCATAGGACACTACAATACACTATAGGATCAAGAATTAATTAAAGTCCTGTAGGATGGTGTACAAATTTGGTTCAGCTGATCACCCCTTCATAGATGAACACACAGGCCATCAAACATACACACATAGGCCTAAATAAATTCACATGCGGCTTAGTGTTACATTAAGTAATATCTGGGGAGGGAAGGGTTACCTTTGTGTCATAGTCTTGGCCATAGGTACATGACATTTCCAACCTATTTCTTTATCAAAAAATCTGAAAAATGGTATGTTGTTGAGTTGTTTTTATCAGAACATTTTTTTGCCAACATAAAGTCAGCATCTTTTAATTAAGAGGCAGTGACAGTTTTACCTGTAATTTTATATCTACACGACATATTTAATTTTTTATATATTTGTGGTTAGGAAATATGCTTGGAAATAGGCTCGGAAATAGGTATGTTTATATCATGTCAAAGTCACAAAAGTGTAACTGCCTATGGCAAGGACTATACACTGAATGATTTTTTTATATTTTTCTTGAAAATGCGTTACGACAAGAGAAGGGCCTTAAAAAATACTCTGCAAATATATGGGCCCCTAAGCTCACACTAGGTACTATAGTTATAGTGTACGTGTGAGCTAATATAACTAAAAACTGAAATATATTTTATTTAACTGCAGACTAAATTACCTTTTGTTTGATACCACACAAGCCATGTTTTGACTTAAACTCAAATTTTTGAAATCTACCCCCACCCTTAAAAAAAACAAAAAACTAAAATGTATTCTATTAAACTCCGGACTCAATTACCTTTCGTTTGATATCACACACGCCATATTTTCACTTAAACTCTAATTTTTAAAATATACCCCCACCCTTTTTTTTTTAAAGTTAAAATGTATTTTGTTTAACTGCAGACTCAATTACCTTTCGTTTAATATCACACACGCCATATTTTCACATAAACTCTAATTTTTGAAATCTACCCCCACCCTTTTATTTGGTTTCTGTTCGGTGGATTTTGTTCATTTTTAAATGGGACCATCTCGACCCAAGACCCAGCCTAGGTACCAAATTTCATTAAAATCGGCCAAGCGGTTTTTGAGTTATGCGCGTTGGTCGTTACAGACATACAGACAGACAGACAGACAGACAGACAGACATACAGACAGACCGACAGACAGACAGACAGACGGCGCAACAAAAAAGTTTCAAAATCATCTGAAACGCAAAGATATATAAAAATTTTTGAAATCGGAGCAACTTTTTTTTTCTCGAAAAAATTAGGATCACCATAGCTCACACTACTATAGTATAGTATATGTGTGAGCTAATACTGAATTTTAGCTTTACATAATTAATGAATGTGGCCCTAAATAGATTCAAAAAAATGTAAACAATTATATTTACCTAGCAATTAGTCTTGAAAAGAAATTTCGAAATCTGTTCTGTAGAAATTCTTTCGTGGGGTCCATATTGTCTTTTCCATAACGCCTTAGCCACTCTTGCAAAATAATCTGGAAAACAGTCATTGGAAGGTGGAAATTTAAAAAAAGACTAATAAACCTACTAGGTTCTTCTCAGTTCGAATAGTTGGATTTACATCCAGAAACCGCACAGAATGCACCTGGCATTTTGCGATTTCGAAAAATGTTTAAAATAACGAAAATCACAATACAAAACCAAGATTCCACAAATTTTTTCACATAAAACAAAAAAAATGCGAAATGCACGGAAAAACTAACCTCACTTTGGACTCGCCAAAAAATCAATAAGTTCAGTTGTCCTTTTTCATTTAATGTGAATAGAAGAGGAAAGACCACCCTATCAAACAGATCAAGGTTCTCTGTGTACAGTCCTTAGGAATCAGGTGGTCGCACATACGGCGTTGCCGGTTTACCGAAACCAAATTTATAGAAACATATTTATATTTGTACCTTAAAATTAAATTGAATTAATTTTTATAGCTTCGATCGTCGCGAAAACTGATCTAATCATAATTCATAGTTTAATTTTTACATTTTTATTTTTTATGTACCTACCTACTGAAAGTTAGGTACCAGTGTACTGAAAGGTAGATACCAGTGGCGGATCCAGTGGGGTGGCAAAGGGGCCCAGGCACCCCCCACCCCTTCCAAACCAAGATTATTTTTTAGTTGCGCTGCATCACTTATTTAAATTTGTTAAAAAAATCTACTGTATTTTTCAAAATGTTTGCATTTGAACCACCTTTTAGCACTAAATTTTACAGCTCAGACCTATAAAAAACCACAAAAATAAATAGTTGATTGGCATGGATTACTGTTCCTGACTATCAGGACGTGTTCCCGACAGGGATCATTCGTATCCTCGTGATCGACGTTGGAGAAAGTGAAAACCAAACAGTTTGGCGTTTGTTGCCACTTTGGCCCCTCCCCATAGGAAATACCAATTTGCAAAGGTGATGCCAAAACTATGACGTCAAAGCAAAATAACGCAGCAGGCAAAAAAAAATCGGTGATACTACCAAAAACGTTTATTTTAAGCTTTAAAGTTTTTGTTTACTTTTTAAGGTAAAATTTTGCGTCATCTGCGTGAAATTCTGCCTCACCTGCTTCATCCGATGAACCGCGCCTAGGTATATACAGGCTGTCACATAACTTAGGGGCCACAGGCCAACAGGTGATAGAGGAGGTCATGTCTGATAAAAAAATTCCTATAATGCATGGGTCAAAACTCTTTCTTTGTTGGGATACAGAGCATCAAAATTGGGTACAGTCGTGTACTAGATCAAGAGCAATAAACTGAAATTAAAATTATTTTGAAAAAAATTAGTCGGTCAATTTTTTATAAAAAAAACTATTTTAATTATTATTTAAATCGGTTAAGTAGGTTCTGAGATTGGCGGTTACAAAAAAGCCCTCTTTCTTTATACATGTACTAGCCTAATACCTAATAACTGGCTTCGCCAGTTAGCCAGACTCGCACGCATCGTTGCGTTAAAAAAATCCTTAACCAGACAGAATAACGCATGGAAATTGTATAAAATCAGTCAAGTACTTTCTGAGATTAGCGGTAGCAAAAAAAAAACCTCTTCCTTTATATTTGTATTGATAGATTGATTGACTTTAAAAAATAAAATTTTAACAAATATACTAAATATTCTATCATATATTATTATATATACCTTTAGTACATTAAGGGCGTAAGTGACATTCATTACACACGTAACTTTCGCCCTTATTGTACCATATTGCCCCAACTCATAAATTTTTTAAGTTTTTTGAATTTACTTTATTTTTGCAGAACCTCTGTAAAATATTTCGTCAAAATTACCCATGATATAAGCAGAGATGGTTTTTAGGAACTTTTGGAAAACGGAAAAGTAGGAACTTCTAACTAATAATTTAACATAATTTATTATTTCTTTGAATTTAAATGGTTCAAAATTACGGTTAAACTAACATACACCAAGACTACTAGAAGCGTTATAATTTTAATAAATAGTTGGTAAAAAAAGTTAAAATTAAGCTAAATATCAAGATGATTTATGACACGGCCTCGGTGTTGACAACACTTAATTTAAGAAAACTATTTTATAACAATAAATGATATTTAACTGTTAGTTTTTTTGTGACTTTCATTTGGACTAATCTCTTAAAATATTAATTTAGTTTAGTTTATCGTCAACTCTGAGGCACATTGGACCCCGGAGTTAGCGACAAAGTCTGGCAACACTGGCCTGAAATCACCACCGATCCTTAAAAAGCAAACTGGAATCTCGTTTCTTCAACTGGGCATGCTCCATTCGCTCTTTTCCTCTTATTATCGAATTGCCGAAAACATTTTTTCTCGATTAAAATTTGTCGCCAAGCTTCTATGAATTGATACCCATTTGTATGAGAGGAAGAAAGAGAAATAGTTGAAGAAAAGAGAGAGTGGCGCATGCACAGCTGAAAAAAATGCGATTTCGATTTGTCCTTTAATGTCCAAGAACATCTGTGATGAACATAACCTACATAATTTCATGTCAACAGTGGGTTAAAACGTTGTTTGACCATCAAACAACGGTTAAAAATAAGACAACATGCCTTTGTTGTTAAAATTGAAAGAAAATTTGGCTACACGATTAGTCATTGCGTGTTTGATGACGAAAATAAAGGTAAAACCAACCTGTAAGACGATCGTGAGGGAAAAAAGATAAACGCCATGTTTTTTTTCTTTTCTAAAAATTTTTATTTTGTTTTTGTTAATTTTACTTAAACAATCCCAATAATCATCCGTAAAACGATGTAACGGAATTACTTTTATGACCAAACATCAACATTTGGTCATAAATTAAAAAAAATACAGGTTTTGTATTTTTCAAAATATAAAAACTTTTTTTGTTAAAATTACCGGTTTTGGAGGGCGCGTGAATTTTTTGGAGGTAAAAGTCATGGGTTCCACGAAAATATTTCCGCCGCAAGTTTTTTTCATCTCTATATGTATATAAATTAGGTCTAAATCCCCCACATAATTACAATAGTTGATAAAATTTGTCACCATTTTTTTTCACAACTGGTTAAACACCCATCAACCATTATTATTGTGTTCCTCTTTTTTAATTTTTATTTAAAAATGTTTTCATCTCTTTCTATTCTGACAGATGTAGGTGGCGCGACAATACAGGGACACCAAAGGCATTTTCACTTCTTTTGAACCTTATAGGCTAAACTGAAGTTGAAAACTAGTTTAAACAGAGACTTATTGTGTGAACCTTGGTCAAAGTTTCATGTAGGTTAGTTAGACATGGAACACAAACTGTGCTAATTACCTATTTTCTCCTTCCAAATTACCTTTATTTTTGTCCCCACTTTGGGAAAATGTGAGGAAATTTCCCTCTTTTTTAACCTTTTAATTTGCTATGGGGAAAAATGGCTCTCTTATTTTAAGTAAACTTTACCTAATTTTAACCAAAAATGTTACTTGGGTTTTAACAATTTTTCAATTTCAATTTTTTTTTAACAAAATCAACGATTTTCCGCAATTTTTTTTTTAGAAATCACTATAAAATGGTCTAAAATTATCATTTCTCAAAAAACTTCGTAGTTTTAAGAAAGGTGGTAAAACGTACCAGACCCCTGAAATGTGTTGTAGTCTAGGACAACTGGGCGCCGCCAACTCGGCGCCACCAACTGGGCGCCGGGCCAACTGGACGCCGAGCCAACTGGGCGCCGGACTAAAATATTTTTTCTTGATAAAATGTGCAGATGAAAAACAAACTTAAAAAAATTAAAATGGCGGATCCTTATTTATGCATCGATACGTATCGAATATGGAACTTGGCGGTGTTTCAAGTCGCAGAACACTACACCTACCAAATTTCAACACTCGACCTTATAGATGTTGAAATTTTAGTATAAATAACATATTTATTTTGTTTTTTAACTGCACATTTTATCGAAAAAAAAATAGTCCGGCGCTGAGTTGGCCCGGCGCCCATCAGGCCCGGCGTGGCGCCCTGTTGGCGGCGCCGAGTTGGCCCGGCGCCCAGTTGTCCCATTCCGAATTGAATTTTTAGTTCCGAAATTTCATCTGACTCGAGCATAACTTGTAGTCCACCCAAGAAGAGAAGAATTGAAGAAGACCCTTGTTCAAAGAAAGAAAATATTTTACCTGGAAGGTACAAACAACATTTGTAAAGTTCTAAGATGAAAACAATAATTTTAATACATCCACTGCACTTAGCATGCTTAGAAATTCTTTTTACTCTTTTTTTTTACTGAAGAGAATTTTGTAAACACAGTATACACAAGTAAGTATTCATGAATTATTTATTATTCAAACAGAAAATTGTTGATAAAAAAATTCCAGTGGAATTCAAAATTTTTATTTTGCGCCACCACTGCCCTTTTTTATCCAAGACAAGCAAATAGAATATTTTTGCGATGTTGCATGTGTCTGGATTCTACCGAACCGAAATTCTATTTTCATCCCTATCTTGCTCATTAAATTCTTACTTGTATTTGGTCAATTGCGATAAAAGCTTGATATAATGGCAATTTAGGCCCATGCCGGGTCTACCCGTAGGGTATAGAAGTCAATGTACTAAATAAAATTATAATTATATACTGTTAGAAAACCAAAAAATTTGGCTCAAATTTATACTGATTATAAAAATGTAATTTTTTATTGTTATTATAATTTCTATTTGGTCCAAATAGTATCCTTTTTTATTAAAAAACAGCGTGCGTAAAAAATTTTTCACGCACGCCAAACTAGTTTTTTATGCACGCCGTGCGTGAAAATTTTTTTTTACGCAAGGCATGCGAGAGTTGAACTTTCCACATGAAAATAGGTGCGAAAAAACGCGTTTTACGCTCGCAAGTAGGAAAATATAGTTTGTAATAAATTTTGCTGGACCGTACTAAAAAATTTCGCCTGCGCTAGAGTTACATTTTTATTTTTATTTCTTTCCTGAATACTAAGAATAAATTCGGCATTATTTGGAAAAAAATGTGCATCCAGAGGTGCATGTTTTAGATAAATAGTATTTACCTACTTGCGTGCGTGAAAGTGCATTTTACGACTTTGATTTGAGAACGGAAAGTGGCACTTTACAGTAGAGTATGTGGTCAAGTTACTTTACCGCATAGTGTGCGGTAAAGTTACTTTATCGCATAGTGTGCGGTAAAGTAAAAATAAACAAATTTCATCTAACTTATCTCCACCAATTTTGTAAAAGTAGAAAAAATGTATTTAGTATTTTAAATACACAATTTACATATATGGATCACCTCTCTAATAGAGATCATCTATTTTTCCAAAATGTAGAAACCATAATTATGTATATATAATTTGATTGCCGACACACACATTGTTTTTGTCAGTCTATCCATTTGTGACTGGATATAAACCCTTTCACCCTTTATATATACATTCTTTGTATCCTTACATATCCTTAGAAACAGCGTAACAAACTTTTTTCTCGTTTGATAAAATGAAATCTATTTACATAAAAATTAAATCATTAGACTTTTTGTTTCTAAATGTTACTTTTTGGTATAAAAATAAAGGGAACAATGTGTAAGTATACAAAATTGCAATTAGATAAATGTGATCCAGTGAAGATACAAAGTTGCTATGTAGTTAAACATTTTAGACTTCTCACTTATTAAAAATATACTTAATTTTGTCATTTTACTTTACCGCACACTGTGCGGTAAAGTAACTTTACCGCACAGTGTGCGGTAAAGTAAAATTATAACTGATATAGTTTACCTTAATATATAGTATTTATCTACATAAAAGATAATTTTATAGTTTTAAAATACCTCTTTGAAGTTTTATATGTTCATTTTTGCTATAAAAATAAATGGGACAATCTGTAGCTATACAAAATTGCAATTAGATAAACGTGATCCGGTGAATATACAAAATTGCTATATAGTTAAACATTTTAGACTTATTGTTCATTAAAAATATACCTAATTTTATATAATTTTACTTTACCGCATACTATGCGGTAAAGTAACTTTACCGCACAGTGTGCTGTAAAGTATAATTATGAATAACTGACATAGTTTCCCTTAAATTTTAGTGTTTATCTACATAATACATATTTTTATAATTTTAAAATGCATTTTTGAAGTTTTATATGTTCGTTTTTGCTATAAAAATAAAGGGGACACACATACATTTAAACATGTCAGTCATTACTTATCAAAAATATACCTAATTTTATATAATTTCTCCGCTGCGCGTCGTTCGATCAACTGCCGTCGCGTGCGGTAAAGTACCACTTTCCGCAATTATTTTAAAATGGTAAGGAGAAATAGTACCTAATTTTCCAAAATTGACCCAAAAATTTTCGACTACGGTGCTGAAATATTGTTTGATTTGGGCTTTCTTTCGTTTTAAGAAAAGTAAAACTAAATAAAAAGTGGTTTAATATGAAATTGACCACCATGAGCGGGTAATTTCTTTAATTTATGAGTTCGCTTAAAACTAAACGACAAAATTTTGAAAGCGCTTGAGCAACAGAACGTCCCGACTTTTTTATTAAATAGGGTCAATTTTAATACGCACCAAAAATTATTATCACAATTAACAGGTATTAGTTTATATTTTTGCAGCATGGTGTTAACTGAACCATATTTCTCAAATTAAAGCGCCCGCCACTTCATTTCTTTCGATCAGACATTGCATTCAAGAAAACGCCCGGGTTATAAAAAATCTATTCTGGGTACATTGTTGCTTTACTGGGCTAGCCTCCCCTCCATCCCTCAACACATTTTTCTGGGTCCCCTACTGGATCAAAGATGTTGCGTGCCCAATTTAAGATATGGTGTACATTATGTGAGTACCCTTTTACATGATTATTAAAGTGTAACGGTAACCAAAAATTGGTCAATATTAATGGGAACTGAAGGCACGATGGCCTCTGAAACAATAAAATTCTTAAGTGTACATCAGATAGATATTTTTATAATAGAAGCCACATAGACAGTGATTTTCGACAGAAACGTCGGAAGTAGGGGTAAAACTTAAAAGCACAAGCATTGTTACGCATCATGCGGGGGGGCCCCCGAGAAACTGTGGGCCACCGTGTATAAATATTTACTATAATGGGTTATTTTTGAAAATATAATAGTGACATAGGGGCCTCAAAATGAATCCTTTTAGTGTCACTTTCCTTCACGACATGGTATGTAAAAAGTACTTTTCCGCAAGCTTATTAAAACTAAAGACGATACCTTAATATAAATTTTTTTTTTTTCAACCGACCAGAAAACATACACTTTCTGTACATTTTTTTGTACAGAAAGTTTCATTTTACAGTGCGGGTTTAGTTCAGATTCTTTCCGGTCTCCAAAGTGATCTTTATTTTTAATTTTCCGGTCCCTATTTCAGTCAAATTAGCCATGACTTTGTGATGACAGCTTATAAAAATTGTTTTGTTTTGACAGCTTTGACATTTAAAATAAATCAATATGGCTGCCTTTTAAATAAAAAACTTGTGTTTAAAAAGAGATATTTAAAAAAATAATAAGTAAATTATGGACTTGGACATGAATGAAGAATTAAATCCGGAAGAAATAATTGAAGCAGCATCAAAGGTAACTTTCGACTTGCTACCAGAAAAATCCAAAGAGAGATATACTAGAAATTATGATGTATTCCTTAATTGGTGTCACACAAACAAAGTTAAATCAATTGATGAAAATGTCCTAGTGGCATATTTTGCCGAAAAATCAGCCACATTGAAGTCCAATAGTTTATGGAGTTTATTTTCAACAATAAAAACTTGCTTATCATTAAGGAGAAATATTGATATTAGTCGCTACTACAAGCTAATTGCATTTTTAAAGAAAAAGTCTGCAGGATATAAGCCTAAAAAGGCCAGAGTTTTCAGTGGAGAAGAAATTAATAAATTTTTGGAAGAAGCAAGGGATGAGGAATTTTTAATGCTCAAAGTAAGTAAAATACAAACAAACCTAATTATTCTCCTTGCTATTTTTGTTATAAAAACGTGTGTTTCAATCCCAACAACTGCACTGTAACTTTTAACCAAATTCTAAAATTTTATTAGCTTCAATTAACAATTTTTTCTGTAAAAACAAAAAACAATTCTATTTATTAATTTTCATTCAATAACCTAACTAAAATAATCATAACATAACACAAGGACTACCAAGCTAAGCAATGATGCCAATTTGTTTTATATAGATTCTTTGGAACCAAATAAAAAACTCAAATTGGAATTCAATTACAACCATTATTTATTACAAACAAAAGATTCATACAAATTTTGCCATTTAAATTACAAAAAAAAACATACAACACAGATTTTTTTGTTTTACCATCTTTATTTTTATCACAAAATAATATAAAAAATGTATACTTTAACTAATTACTTAAATAATAGTGGAAAAAGTATTTTTAAAACTATCTAGGTTAGTACTAGCACAGCCTACCTAGGTAGGCTGTGGTACTAGGTATCCGATTGTTTAATAACTTAGCATTCTTAATGATAAAAATAATAAAATCCGGCAACGCTCGACTGCGGCTAGTGAAAAGAACAAGACGAGGAAAAATACCAGTTTTATTACGGATCGGTTGCATATGGGACTGTTCACAAATTGTAAAGTTAGCAAAAATTTTAAATTTACTTTTTGATTTTAGGTTGTAACGATCATGGCCATTTCGGGAGCAATGAGGAGGGAAGAAATTACTAAATTAACCCTAAAAGACGTCACTGAGAAAGAAGACATGATAATAGTCAATATACCAAACACTAAAACAAATGTTTCAAGAACTTTCGTAATTCTTGGTGAAAGAAATTTGAAGTTATTTAAAAAATACAAAAATCTAAGGCCCCCAAATGTTCCGCATGAAAGATTCTTTTTATTTTACTCTCAAGGAAAATGTAGAAAGCAGCCAGTAGGTCTTCATGGCGTAGGAGGGGCACCTGCCAAAATCGCCAAATTTCTACAGCTTAAAAATTCACAAGAATTCACCGGACACACATTCAGGCGCACCGCTGCCACACTCCTAATAGAAGGCGGTGGAGACATATTAAACCTTAAAAATTTGGGCGGCTGGCATTCAAACTCTGTTGCTGAAGGATATATTGAGCACTCACTGAGACAAAAAGTTGATAATGCTAAAAAAATTGGAGCAGGTGCAGGCGGAAGCTTCCCAGTAGCAGCCAGCAATGGAAGTTCAACCAGAGATTTTACTACATCTAATGTGTCTGATGCTCAAAATAATATGTTGTCAAACATTTCAGAAACAATAAATATACAGCAGAGAAATTCACCAAAAATTGAAAATACTTCGGCTGCAAATATAAATATCCAAAATGTGCATAACTGCATTTTTAATATTTATACTCAAGAGAAAAAGTAATGATGCATTAAAATTGTTTGAATT